>JAGTTH010005000.1:0-32331 GCA_022606485.1 Agraylea sexmaculata | reverse complement strand
ATAAGCACTCCAGTTCAGTGATGAACCAAGGCTTCCCGCACCAGCATCTTCCACTTATTTCTATTGGAGGCCGCGCTCCTCCAGTTATTAATTTCTAAACTCCTAACTACCTTATGAAATTCGTCCGCCCACCTTAGCCTAGGTCTACCCTGCCTTCTCTTACCCACAGGCTTGCTGGATAGTATTTCCGATACTATCCCTCCTGCTCTTTCCACGTGTCCGGCCCAACCTAATGTTAAAGCCCCAATGAACTGCACTACGTTCACGCTCTTATATAATGAGTAAATCTCATCGTTCCGTCTAATTTTAAATAGTCCCGGTGCCTCCTGAACAGGACCCAAGATCCTCCTAAGAATCTTCCGCTCGAACCTAAGTAGCCTATCCTCTTCAGTTTTGGTAATAACCCATGTTTCTGCACCGTAGGTTAGTACTGGCCTAATTAGCATCTTATATAATTCTACCTTGGTACTTCTACTTAGATATCTTGATCTGAGCAAGCGTACTAAGCCGAAATACGCCCTATTAGCACTTTGCAGGCGAGAGTTTATGTCCTGGTTATTTCCAGCTTCCTTAGTGACCACTGCTCCCAAATATACAAAGGAGTCAACCTGCTGAAAGTGGTCATTGTCTACCTTCAGGCTACGATGTGCTACCAATTCCGAGTTGGATGTCACATGCATATACTGACTTTTTTCAACGTTTATAACTAATCCTACTGTTTTGGCGGCATCCCTTATTGCTCTAACCTTATCAATTAACACGTTCTTAGTTCTAGCGATAATATTTACGTCGTCTGCGAAAGCGAGTACCTGGAAAGACTTATAGAAGATATTAGACTTATTGCTACAACCTGCAAGACGCATAACCTTTTCTAAAACTAATGAAAATAACAGGGGGATATCACGTCCCCCTGTTTTACGCCTGCTCTGGTGATGAAAGACTCCGACAGTACACCATTTATCCGTACGTAGTTTTTGGTGTCTGTCAGCGTCATTTTTGAGAGACTTATAAGTTTTTCGGGAAACCCAAACTCTCTCATCGTGCTGTAAATAATATCCCTATCGATTGTGTCGAATGCCTGCCTAAAATCTACGAACAAGTGATGAGTCTCCACGTCGGCCTCATTACACTTCTCTAATATTTGCCTAATTGTAAATATTTGGTTCATTGTTGAACGCCCTGGTCTAAATCTGGCTTGGTAGTCTCCCAAGCATTCCTCCGCGTATTCTGCTAGCCTATTTTTTAAAACCTTGGCGAATATCTTGTACATAACTGATAGTAGGGATATCCCTCTATAGTTACTGCACACGCTAACGTCACCTTTTTGTGGAGTGGGCAAATTATCGAACTTGCCCAATCCTTCGGTAGCGTTTCGCCTTCCCATAAAGATACTATTAAACTATGTAATAGCGCCCATAGAGCATCCCCGCCGTATGCTATGAGTTCGCTGGAGATCTCTCTCTTCAGTCCTCTGATGGCGTGGCACACCTCTTCGTAGGTGGGTGGTGGTATTTGTGGTTGCGCGGCGTATTGGTACAGACTAGCGTTCTTATTGGCTACCTTATCGCTATTCTTATCATTTAATAGGTCGCTAAAGTACTCCGACCATCTATTTAAACGCTTTCCTGATCGCAGAGAAGTTCGCCTTTGCTATTCCTATTAAAGTTTAGTCTAGGTTTGAACGTTTTCCTACTATTGTTAACGTTCCTGTAAAATTCCTTAGCATTATTCCTATCTCTAAACATTTCAGCATCTATAATTTGCTGTTTTAGCCATGTCCTCTTCGTCGACTGTATGACTCTATTACTACTCCTACGAAGTTCTTTGTACTTCTCTCTATTTTCTAAGCTATTGCAATTAAGAACTTGTGCACGGGCATTGTTCTTCTCCTTAATAATATTCTCGCATTCTGTGTTAAACCAGCCATTTTTCTTTTTCGTCTCGTAACCCAAAGTTGATTCTGCCGTGTGCTTAATAATATTTTTTATTAGATTACAACTAGATTCTACATTATTCCTATATATTTCCTCAACCTGTTCTAACGCCTTTTCCATGGATGCCTGGTATGATTTTGCACATACCTCATTCTCTAATTTAACAAGGTTGAGTTTCTTATTTTTATTTATTTTTTTCCTTTTTGGCATTCGATATTCTGGCTCTAAAAACTGCTTTTACTAAGTTATGGTCCGAATCGAATGCTGCTCCTCTGCAAGTATGAACGTTGATAATAGAGGATTTGAACCGTCTATTGATTAGCACGTGGTCAATTTGATTAGTGTACGTGCCACCTGGACTGACCCACGTTCCTTTGTGTATGTTAGCCCTTGGGAAGAATGTGCTAACATTAACCATATCCTTTGCTGTGGCGAAATCAATTACCCTTTCGCCGTTGTTATTTGAAATTTCGTGCAGACTGTTGCCTCCTGTAATGGCTCTATGTGTAACTTCATTGCCGATCTTGGCATTTAAATCGCCTAAAATAATTGTTATATCGTGCTTTGGTGCCTTCTCTATAAACCTGTCTAAGTTATCATAAAAAGCGTCCTTTACGTCATCTCCTTTGTCTTCCGTGGGAGCATGTACCGAATATAAACTAACATTGAAAAACTTAGTCTTTATCCTTAGTCTAGCTATCTTATCGTTAAAAGGTTCGAAGTCAATGACAATATGTTTTGCTTTGTCACTGACTGCAAAGCCGGTACCGAAGGCTTTCTTAGAATTACTGCCGCTATGAAAGATTGTCCATCCATTGTGTTTCGATGTGCCGTTTCCTGTCCATCTTATCTCTTGTAAAGCAACAATACTCATGAGATAACGGCTCAATTGGTCTGTGAGCATTTTAATAGCGCCCGGTCTATTCAAGCTTAAAATATTCCACGTTCCTAACTTTAAGTCCCCTTTCGATTTGTATCCTGTAGCTTTATATGCAGCGGGGGCCAGGATATGCACCCCCGCGACACTGCAGTAGTTGGATGACGGTACCCGCGAGCCTGCGTTCGCACCCACGACCACCGGTACTGGGTGTCTGACGCCCTGCACCGTAAGTGTATTATCGTTGGGTTGTACTGTCATGTTTTTGCTGGGGGGTTTCGTGATCGGATGTTAGTTTTTACATGGTAGGTGATCGGCCTGACGCACAACCTCCGGAGAGGGATCTCCCTTCTCTGTTCGTCCTAATCGCACTCGCTGCCAAGATCATTAATTTGATCCTAACTAACTAGCTTGTTCAGGTTTCCAGGGTCCACCACGAGGAGGTAGAGATAGGAATTGGGCAGCAGTGGCTATGAGATACTGGGAAGTCAGATCATCTTATGTTGCGCATGCATAACCCCATTTAAACCCCTTAATGTGTGTATGTAAACATCTAATAAAAATATTTTAAATTAATATGATTTTTGGTAATTTCAGCTTTGAATACAAGCAATTCTGTTTTTATAAAGAGCATTCCTGGAAATTTCCATTACAAAATTATTACACATCAGTTATCTTCAAAACAATTTATCGCCTCATTCTGCTTTTAAAATCGTCAAATCAATTTATTTTTCCCATCTATCCAGCTTTTTATTATATTTAACGAATTAATTTTACAATTTATTGCGTCTTTGCTTAATGAAAATAATTTTATAATCAGAAACTGCTTCTATTTAATTCTATTTAATTCTTGAAAATTTAGAGCTTAAAATTTAGGTACTAAGCCGGATTTTTTATTCTTTAAGTGCATTTTATGTTGGGAGCTCATGTTCTATTATTTATTTATTGCTATATTATCTAATAACCAGATGTAGGGGTCTGATGTTTTTTATACTACTATAAAGCTTACGGATCGTATTCCAAACGAAAGTCGTATAAGTCTCTCTCTAAATTCTAGTACATACTAGGTTTTTGACGTGATTGTAAAAACCCTTTACATGCACCGAACCTTAAATTTAATGGGGCTCTTTTTATTTTCAGGATTATTATATCCAAAGGTCGTAAAATAGAGGTCCGTTATTTTTTTTGACAAGAGGCTCATCCCTCGTTCTCACTTTTCACTTACTTTAATTTTATTTAAATGCTAAAATATATCCAAGGATACTTTTGCAAAGGTTCGTTATGTGAATTACTCGCTATGAGAGGTAATCATTATAAGCGGTACAACTGTATATATTATATAATGCATGCGAATCGCATTTCAATCGAATGTCGTATATCAGAGCCCCGCGATAGTGTTATTTATTTATTTGCATATAAACACTAGTTTTTTTTTACAGACTAGACAAAAATAATAATAATAAAAAAGATTTAAAAGAAAAGTATTTAAAAATAAAATGTATTTAGAATAAAGAAAGGGGTAGGAAGAAATCATTTATATATAAGGTCGCTTCTAAACAAACCCTATGGTGTTAGAATTGGTGGAAAAGAGTTCACCTAGGTGCGCAAATTCGTTGTAGTTTTAGTCGTGTTGTTATTATTATTATAATTCTTCTATTCTCTTTCTGTGTTGTTGTTCATGTTTTATCATCAACACCGATAAGAATGCCAGAAAACTGGATGTATACATATCAAGATGGCGGGCCAAGCAGAACAGACTGAATTAGACATATATTGTTGCCTCTGTCAAACTCATCTGCTTAGTCCGCCATCGTATTATTTATCATCCACTTGTCCGGCCTTCTAATAGCGGTGGTTTTATCCATTTCATATAAAAATTACAATTCTCTAGTATATATTTTTTTCAAATTAATAATAATGTCCCATTATTTTTTTTATTTATTTAAAAAACAAACAGCTTCCCGAAAGTATCGGGAAGCCTATAGTTTTATACATGAGGTTTGATAAAAAGACATAACATAAAGAGTGAATGAAACATACAGCAAGAAGTATCGGTTTAGTTTATATAAAATATGTGCTGCCTCGGATTTGAAATTTGAGAGGGAGAATATTATGCTAAATCTGTAATATTATTAATCTAATTAAATGAATACCCAATTTGATTTATATTGAGATTCCACTGTATTGAATCCAGAATGAATTAATAATATACAATGAGTCAACTGGAGGACAAATTCGAGCACTCTGCAATAATTCAGCGTCAAAAGAAATTCGTGTATTTGTCAGAGTTTAATGTAATAATGTTTAAGTGTAGAAAACCACACACTGTCGTATGAAATATTATTCTGGCTGTAACAGAATATTAGACTCACATACAAATGTGGGCAGACCAGATGAGTGGTTATGGAATATTCTTCCATGCCATTGTAGTCTAGCTTTTAAATTGCTTTAGCCAGAATAGAATGTGACACGAATGTTTCTTTTATAAGGCATCGTCGTATTTTCGTTTTGATTTTTTTCCATTCAGTACCTCGAAAGCGGTACTTGTACATCTTCAACACTGACTTTTTAGTACGAGAAACGTATACAAAAAACAAGAAAGCGCGTAAAACCGACCGAATGTGTCACACGACATGATATTTTTGACACTTTACTGAAGACATGCCACGAGAATTTTGCACGCAATTTCATATTTCGGGGGTTTACCTCCGAAATTGCTTTATTACCTTGCCATGTTTCGCACGAGTTGGGAAATTACCAAAGTTGGGAAATACTCTAAAGGGGTGATTATTACTTGCATTGGGGGTAGTATTAATTTTACCCACATAAACCCCCTGCTATAGCTTTTTTCAGGGACGAGCAATATTAATTAAATATAAGAACCAGTTCATTGGTTGATTGCCTACTTAACTTGTAACTTAAAATGTAAAATTGGATTTATTTATATATGAGAGATTTTTTAGACACAACAACGCTTTAATTCATTGTCTGTCAGTGATCTTAACTATTACTAGTTACAATCCAGGAAATCAAAGTAAACCTGATTTTTTTTATTTAATTAATATTATTCCCGATATTAATTTTTTATTTAAGCTGGATGACCCATGACCACAGTTATAATATGTTAATTCAAATTCAAGGTGGATTACTGATAATATTTTAGGTGTTGTTAGGCTATCGCGAGAATAAAGGGAAAAAAATAAATATTAGAAAAAGGTTAATTATTTTATGAAAAATTAAAAGATATGTATTAATATTATTCTTGGAATCGAGTTCAGGCCACCATCTTGAAATCAGCTGTTTCTGTGAAGTACTCAGTATTGACTGACGCGTGTGTCTGTTATACGTTATTAATATTTTTAATTATTTTTTAATGATAAAAAAATGCTTATATTTGTGATACCCTACCACCCTATAAAAAATATGATTTCATCGTTAATAAGTTATATAATAAATATTAATGTTTTTATTTAGTTCGTGACACTGGTTTGCCAATTAATTGCTTTATTCCCATAGGAGATGACCTTGTTTGATGAAATTGTCTCTATTATACCAATAAATTAACTTATATAATATTAGATAATTACTTATTATAAGATATTAATTATTATATCTTACGAATCTGTTTGTTTATACAACTACCAGCTTATGTGATTTATTTAATTGAAAAAGAAAACCGTACACTAAAAATATTCGATATATGATAAATTCTATGTGTTTGATACTAATATTAATATTTATATGTAGATTATACATCAATGTTTGAATTTTATATGAAGACAGTCTTGTTACATACATATATGAATATTTTTACTCAGTCCTAAATTTCACTTTAACAATATTCCTTTTGTAAAAAAAAGGTTCCAGCAAATTGCACAATAGCCCTTGGTGAAATTTGTGCAAAATTGCAAAAGTTTGTTTGATGGTCTTTTAGAATATAATATGACATTGAAATAGGTACATTGTATGTAAATACATAGTCTTTAATACCTGAAACTGCTTCGTTGGTCAAATTATAGTTTTCTCGCCGTATCAAATATCCTAAATAAGCAACATCTTAAGCGCTTGTAAATTTGATGAACGATGGAATTATTTAAAGTCGCTACACAAATATTATTACAGTGGAATTTAAATAGATTGAAATCAACGATAATTCGGCCTAAGAAATTTAATTTTTTGAAATTTAATAATACCCATAAAATTGTAATGAAATATTTAAACCATTAGCCATCTAAGGTTATGTATCTATGAAGAAATGTGGCAATAACCTTTAAAACTAAGTACGAAAGGTAATTTCGTAAAAAATTTAATTAAAAAATGTTAAACACCTGTTTAGTATGTTCAAATTTTATTATGCTGATTTGAAATTTGTGTCGGCCAAGTGTCGGCCTCCAGTTTCGATACATCGGAAGAACCGAATTCTGAGTTTTTCATTAGTCTCTCCAATAATTCTAATTATATATTGCGCAACTTTGATTTTTGGTAAGTGGTTGAGTTCTTGACATTCTTAAGGTAGAAATTCGCGAGAAAAATGAGGGAGTGAATTGCTAAAAATCGGTCACCCAGAGGATTTACAATAAAAGCCGACATTTGGCCGACCTGATTTTTAAGTTATTATAATAAATTGTCCTACTTTCTCAATAAATATGTGCATATATCAAGTGTTTACTGATTAAGTTTTATGAAATAAGGGAGTTATACTGCCCCATCCTATACATACAAATGAAAACTGTGCAATATTTAAAAATTGTCAAATGGGGTGCAAAACCGTCTTTCCATATGTCATTTATCAGTGATGGAGCAATGCATGGGTAATATTTATTAATTTTATAGTTAATTTGATTTCAATTACACAACAATTAAAAACTCGTTCGAATAGAAAGTGGTGCGTTATTATTGTATGAATGATAAATACAACTTACTTTGTCTTTGGCATGAAGTGTTTTGTTTGATCTCACGTTTTAGACCCTTCCACAACTTGGAGACTATAAGAGAATAGGCCAAGCCCATTATCATTAAGGGAACAAGAAGAAGAGCAGCATCCAGGAATAGATTGTACCATTGTTCAGAAGAAGGACTCGGCCATACTTCGCGGCATTTGTGACCTGAAATCATATGTACAAAGAATTCATCATTTTTAATCACAGATCAAATGAGAAGTAAGTATGTTTTGAATGATTATTTCTTGTCGTTAATTCATTTATAATAAAAAAAACCTATTAATATTTTTTTTATTAATAAATTTTCTAAACTTTCTCACACTAGATCACGAATCTGCATTCATTTTAAAAGTTGTTCAACTTTTCCGCAATACATTTTTAAGAAGCGTGATATGAAAATTTAATAAAAACTCAATAATTTTATACCAGATTATAAGACTTATTCATACAATTAATAAATGCATACCTATAACAAAAATAATAATATCTATAAAAGTCTAAGGGGTCCCATACACATCAGTTCGACCTGAACGTGTTATATTGACGTGTAATAATTAACAAGTAGAAAGCCATTTAAAATAGAGTAATTTTCAATTGAAATACTTGAAATTCGTTATAAATAATTTAAATATTTACTTTAAGACAACATAATAAAAATACAATCTATTTGAACAAATGATTATTCTATTTATTTTATTATATTGGTTGTAGATAATCTGGTATTGGAATTGATTGATTTAATTTAAAATGAACTGCCTGTGAATGATTTGCGAGGATAGTCATCATAAAATAATATTTTTCTCTTTAACAAACTTACAATGTTAAAATATTAAAATGTATATTTATTGGATACTCTATTCAAAAGAATTCCTAATGTATTTTTAAGGAAGGGACGGGTATTATTGACACTTATATAGAAAAATCCTTACGAACGCAAAATGGGAAATTCGTCTTCGTGTTTTTTTTTCACAAAACGTATCTAAAACGTGACCCGAATATATTTGAAACTATTATCAATAACATTTCTGTTTCAGTCAGTTAGTCACGAGTACGTCTCAATTATATTTCAATTAGTGTTTGAAGGTGGGTCTTTTAGATATAATGACGATCTGAAGGAAATTAGGAGGTCGTAAGGTTGAAACAAAATTAATTACATATGAAATCCGGCTACTAACTTGATAAATATAATCTCAGCCTCGTGGAATATTAAGTTATACAATAACCTTATTATTTTTGGAACCATTTAGTAGGAGTTTGTTTAGTATGAGCCAATATTAATCAAAGCGCGTCCAATAATTTTCTTTAGGCGTACCGAGAATTAAAATCATTCCATTGAAGAGTACCTAATAATAAGGATATAAATTCCTGGATAATATAATTAGGTTACATTTAATGGGTTATTGGCACAAAAGCTTACCGACAAATCGACAGTTTACAAGGAGAGAAGAAAATAAATTCTAGTGTTTTTTATTGTAATATATTTTTGTGCAAATAATCACATTTTGCTTTCATTTAAAGTACACATTCTTTATTTTTAATTTTCACATAATATATTCTGATATATATACTGCTTGGGTTACAATTAGTTTTTGTGTTAATCACCCATCGAATTGTACTTCTAAAATTCATGAATTAATTTTACGTAAACTTTACTTTCATCCAACACATTTCAATTTGGGAAATTCGAATCACCCTTTTACACATGGCCTTTAAATTGTTCATTGGTTTCATTTGAAGTTTGCCACCCGATGAAATCGTTTGAAAGTATTTATATAATTCGAATTAAGTTTAATAAACATAATATTTTTTTATACAATACGGTAGGGTTAATAGTATAATTTTCTTACTATACCAGAATATGGAACGGATTAATGACGTCGAATGTGGTTTAAATGTATTTTAATATAATATGAAATAAAAGTAACAGGACAGACAGCCTCAATGGCAAGGAAACTATTCTCTTTTTGAAAGGGTAGTCCTCATTTGAAAAACATTCCCAAATATTTCGTGAATGTGATATACCGGGACCTTCGCGAGGTGGTGCATTATCTGTCTTCCGGGCCGGAAGGTTGAATGTGTGCCATCAGCGCCGAGTTATAGAAATCAGGCGATATTATAGAAATTTCAACCATTACACCACTCTAACATATATATTTTCACTACGATATTCACAAAAAAATTACATATTCCTCAATTACCTTTTACATATTTAGATATATAATTTTAATATTTATATTAAATTAATACAAACAAAAACTCGATTTACTCGACCTTCGTATTTTTTATGAAAATCCACCCCTAAGCCGTTTTAGAAGTTTGCCTATATTTTTATTAGGAAAAAGTTGGTCAGTGGGCACTTTTAATGTGTAACACAAACTATCTAAAAAGTTTGGGAATAGTTGTTTGTAAGTTGGCACGTTAATTTTTTGGATGTTTAGGGCCGATTTCTTCATATAGCTCTAAACTCGTAAGCTATGTGACTACGATTTATATGAATTTCTGTGTCAAAACATAGCCGATGTTTAGATTGAAGCCATTCAGATTTAGATTCAAGCCACCCGACATGAGTCGAAGCAACGAGTTCATCATGAAATGTCCCTCGAATGGAGGGGAAAATATAGCAAGAGTTTTGATTTAGCTTTAGCACGCCGATATTGCTAGGATTGGTAGCTGGTAGCACGAGCTAAATCTTGAAGAAACTAATTTTGCGCGAAAAAAGTCGAGCGACTCGAGATTTAAATTGCGTTGATGAAAATGGCCCCTGCTTTTATAATATGTTGTTTCTTAAACGCGTGTTAAATCGTGGGCTACGTAACAACAGATTATACGAATCTCGTGTCATATACAAATATACCGTTTCTTAAAACCGTGCTATAGCTATAGTCCATCATACCCGATGTTTGTTTCGCAGGCATTCAAGTGAACTTGCATACAGGCGACTTGAGTCTAAACGACGCGGATGTCACGAATTATCATTTGAATGGTGTGGGAAATATAGCAAAATTTTTGATTTAGCTGATTTTTTTTTTTTTTTTTTTTTATTATTATTAAGAGAAAACAGTCGTCTGGAATACCAGAGAACCTACATCTCTGATGGAGCTTCTTTGAGGAGGTATTTATACACAACAACGTGTTAATTGTCTGTCGGTGATCTTAACTATTACTAGTTACACAGGTCACCGACAGAGCGGCTCTGCCGACTTAATAATCGCCTCGGTATTTACCTTACAATCCAGGAAATCAGAGTAAACCTGGATCAAGACGATCGATCGGGATTTTATTAATATTATTCCTGATCTCCCAGTCGTAATAACCGATGAAATCAATTTTAAAAATTCTTGACTTGACTGGGATTCGAACCTATGACCACAGTATTAGTAGTCACGCGTCTTATCCCCTGAGCTATCACGCTGATATCACAGAGTCAGGATTTGACAGTTTGTAACACGAGCTAAATCTTGAAGTAACGCATTTTGCGCGTAAACCGCCGAGTGACTCGCGCTTGAGATTTAACTGGCGTTGAAGAAACCAGCCCTTATTTTTATAAATAATATAGTAAGTGGACTTACGGATAGGAGCATTAGGCTTTTGAGGAGTAGGCCTCATTTGTTGTAGGGTCGAAACAGCTAAGATGGGAGCAGTCCAAGCCAAGCTTATGGTCCACACAACTGCTATCATCTTGTAGGCGTGGAATTGGGTCTGCCATCTTCTTGACTTCAGGGGGCGGCAGATGGCGAAGTACCTCTCAAGTGATATGGCCACCAAAGTCCACACCCCAACAGAAACAGCCACAGCTGTAATACAACATTCATGGATTAATATCATATTTACAGAGATCCTGAATGGAGGATATTATTTGACTTCGGAATTGATCCATACATAATTCGTATCCGGTGGACGCGCTATTTTGTTACTTTAATTAAAATACATCTCTAATGGTGGTTTTTTGAGAGGGTTTTTTTAGACACAACCACGTGTTAATTAATTGTTTGTCGGTGATCTTAACTATTACTAGTTACATACGTCACCGACTTAATAATCAGTTACCTTACAATACAGGATATCAGAGTAAACCTGCATCATGATAAGCGATCGGGATTTTATTAATATTATTCCTGATCTCCCAGTCATAATAACTGATCAAATCAATTTAAAAAAATGACTTGAGTGAGGTTTGAACCTATGACCATAGTATTTGTAGTATTAGCTATAATATAAATATATGAATAATGTAGCCAGATAGTAAAAAAAATTAGTAGTAATTGATTGTATTACAAGGTTTTCTCGATTGATGTATTAGTTTTATTACAAATACTATTATTTTAAATCATTACAACATTTAAATAATCGTGAGAAAATATATTACTTCATCATACCAAATAGAACCCGCATCTTTTGGTTTGTATTTAACTTTTCTATCCACTTAGCTAACAAGGCATCACATAACAAGATTATTTTTCACTTTCACAAGATTTAATTTACACAGCATATGATTATTGAGGTTTACTTCTGAGAGATTACGAACAATAAATTTATATATTTCAGGATTTAAATTTAATACACTTTTATACAATACAAATATTATTTTAAAATATGAAGCGTCCAGTTTTTTAACCACGAACTCTACATGCTGTATTTTTATGAGGATTTTTATGTCAATTTTCTGCTTTATAATTCATTAATAAAAAATTAGTTTTTAAAATGCTCGCATAGGCATATGTATGTCTTACAATTTGATAATCTGTTCCATTATCCCTTTCAAATATTAAAAAATGTTCGTGGTTATGGTACTGAATTTTTATATGCATAAAGAAAATATGCCCTTGTATAATTTCCCACTAAAAAAAAGATTAACCTTAACTAAAAGCATACTTAAAGAGAATTAAGCACCTATTTCTTTCAGAATACCCGAATCTTGTTCAATAATGGATTACTATGTTTTTTTATTATTATTCTTACTTGATTATCCATTACCTTATTACACCCTATATTTTTTAATGAGGGGCGAGTCTCTTTAGAATTATTTCAATTTTTTGTTTGTCAATGGAATTCACTTCACGGTTTTAATTATTTTAATCTTTGTGTACGCTGATTTTGGCGGGTTTAATATCTTGCCTTAATAGGCAAGAAGTTGAATTCAGGCGAAAGTTATTAATTCGACAGTAAGGCAAACAGTAAACATCACAAAACGCCCAAATAGACACTTTCGGGTAAATCTTCCCAAAATATTCGTTTCATATCTATTTTAATTTATTTTGAGAAATTTCCATTGCAGGTTTTCACTCACACTGAATATAAGTAATAAATTCCATATTAAGAAGAGAGATTTGTATTTATTCATTTGCATCTACTACGAAAGAATTTGGGATAATTAATTACGTACAGTAGACATTTGAAGAAGTCTTAAATCAAGGAATCTTTGATTGCTGTTCATAACAGAGATTGCTTTATTTTTATAACATAAGTTTGATTGGAGTGTGATCGTGTGAAAGGGATTAATATTGATTTATTAATGTTCTTGGGCACTTTGAGAATCGTCGTTTATTCTTGTAAAAGTATGAAAGGCCGAAGGGTTCCCATTTATCCACGACAAAGGCCAAACTTTCAGTCTCGTACCAACAAACAAAGTTCTTCAACAATATTGTTCAATGTATTAAAAAAATGATTCTTGATATTTTTTCATTTTCATTTAAAAAAATAAACACCTGTATTTTTTCGGATAGTAAATTAAATGTTTTCTCAGTAAAAAATATTTTTGAACTCCCGACACCATTGATATAAGAAAGCCAGACTAGTGGATGATAAATCTCAAGATGGCGGAACAAGCAGATGAGATAGAAAGAGGCAAGAATAATTGTCTCACTCAGGCTAGTCTGCTTGGTCCTCCATATTAGTATTTAAACATATAGTTTTCTGGCCCATATTTTCCTTCATTATTAACGAAATATGGACTGACTTGATAAATAATTTAATGAATCATATGCAATAAAATCTTTGGATTTTTATATTTTATTCCATTATACACAATATTTAGTAATATTATTTAATTAATATTTTATCTCTAGAAACTTATAAGTATGATTATACTGGTCCATACGGTTTGTCGATAATATACTTTTCAGTATTAAATTTGATTAATAAAAAGTTTAAGCAAGATGATTGTTATTTTGAATTAAAAAAATGACAAGTAAAAAGCCAAGTCCACGCTGTATAAATATTTTTTTAAGATTTGGTGGTCGGTAGATTAATATTGAAAAAAGAAATGTAAATATTTGAAAAATATTCTCGCAAAGAAGAATTCAAATAAAGGAATATCTCCGGTATGAACATGCACAAAACTTTATCACGTTCTATAGCGATATTATTAAAAATTAATGTGAAAAAATACGAATATCGCTTGACAATGGTCCACTGATAAGCTGCTTTTGTAGAATCTGGTCGAGATACATTTTGTGATAAAAAAACAAAGGCATTATTAAAAAGATGCGTCAAACAAGCCCCGAGGTCTCGAGACTGAGAAGATAACATTGTGTACTTTTATTGACTCTTTTGGACTGTCATTTTGTGTAAAATATGAATGCTATTTAATAAATACCTTGAATATATGGGATCAGTTTACACATGGCTGCACCAAATACGAAATTCCGCAAGACTTGTCCGACGAGTGTAAAAGGCATACAGAATACACCCAGTAGAAGATCGGACACCGCCTGTAAAATATTAATTAGGATTAGTTAAATATTAAAATTATACAATACAAATAATCTTTAGTTCAGGTTGATTACTCGCAGATATACACTTTTGTGACAATTAAACTTCTCATATAAGAAAGGACGTTGAAGTCACGCTGTCGCCCGGCTGTTGTGATATATATACATATATAGATCTATAATTCTCTGCCGGAATGTATCAGGAATTCAAAGGAGCTGCTAATCAACACCTCTGTGCCAATTATAGTTTATATAAGTAATAATTGTTATTTGGTTAATGTTTTTTATTTATAATTAGACGAGAGCTTAAAGGTGGTTACAAGTGGTAGTTAAAGAAATGGTTACATCATTGTGTGACTTGGGATCTCCCGTGATGCTCTAGTAGTACTGCCATTTGATACAATAATATATATATATATATATATATATATATATATATATATATATATATATATATATATATATATATATATATACCGTGACGCACTACTCCCTTTCGGGGTTGGCCGGGTGTGTTGCTACACTCAGATTTATAAATTAAGTATGTAAATATATATAAAGAAATAATGCGATTTGCCATCTGAGTTTAGCCTTTGTGTTAGCATCTATTCATACTACGGCGTAGCAGCTCTGTTGCGTAGTGTCGTCGTAGCATAGTTAGAACGTAGTTTTAGTATATCAATGAGGCCACAGCTCCTGCAAAGATATCATGTTATCTGATTATCCGATTATTATCATACCACCAATAAATTAATGTAATATCAAGATGGCTGACCAATTAGACGACTCTAAGTAAGACAGCAATATTTGTTTAAGCACGCCAAATGTCAGCTTGTATGAATTCTCGATACATGATACACGAGGTGTACATTGCTTTTCATTACTGTTGTTAATTAGCTTGATTACAGTGTTGCCTCAGTCAAACTCATATGCTTGGTACGCCATCTTAATATTTATACATCTTGTTGTATGGTAATATATTGATTGTATGGGTGTCATAAATGATTAATTTACATATTTTAAATATTTATTTCAGATTAATTTAATAGAATCAAAGCCTTTTCGAATATTTCATTATTGACAGTATGTATTATAATATAATTGTAGCCCTTATTTCTATCCACAAGAGCATAAAGATTAAAAAAATAGGCAAAAGAGACTGAAAATAAAAAAAAACAAATATCCATACTGTATCAAGCTTAAAAGTTCAGTACGCTTATGTTACGCCGAGAATATTATTATTTAAAGTCGAGTAATGGACTAGTTACGCAGTTATTAAACCAAGTCTTTAAAATAATTTACTTTTAAAAAATTGATATTGCCGGTCGTCTATTGCTAATTTAAAATAAAAAAATGTTCATTAGTACTAAATAATTAATTAATATTTTGTATAATGTATGTATTTATAGAGCAATTAGTGATGTCTCCATTAGTATATTTCGAGATAAATACAGGTGTATTGACAAATCCATTAATTCTAATTAGTGTAGTGTAAATATATTGTGTTGATTTTAGATGATTTATAATTAGGCAAATTTACAACCCTGAAATTAATTTTTAATGGGATAAAAATGTGAATAGTGTATAAGTACTACAATTTAATAATCCAATTAATCAGAGATAGTTTTGGTAATTTTTAATATATTTTAATGACAGTCTTTGATTAAGAATTGTAAATTACAAATGCCGTATTATTTTAGTATGTATAATATGTAGTATTAATCAGTGCGCTTCAAGTGAAATGTACACTCATATAGTTAATTAATCAGATTGATTCGGTGCTATGAATAAGATCCAATAATGTTTAAGAATGATTTCACTATTTGTGTTCAATTTGAGTTTTCACAAACTTGGGAAAATTCCAAGAAAATCCGATAGTATTGAAAGCTTCGTCGCCTCTTATATTCGTCTCGGTCAGTTAATTAAGTAAAGCCTTCTGATCTGCCGCCGGATTACCGAAATTAAATGGAATAACAAGCATTTCAAAATTATATTAAGCCTACTTTCGTTTTTTGTTTGAATAGGTATTTACTGTTTTCATACAGACGATTCGGATTTATTGGATTAGCGATAAAGAGTTTCCGTAGTTTCTTCTATAAATCCAGACGAGGCAGTAAATATTCTAGGTAACCAACCACTCAATATTTGCGCCTATTTTTATCTCGACATGTAATAATATTATCGTATTGATTAAATAAATTCATCAAACTTGGTTACGATTTTTTAAATTATTCGTAATTGAATACGTCGAATGTAATATATTTCGAGTGTTTCGTAAATCGCTGAAAAAGATCACATTGAGTACACTTTAATAAATGGGTCGAGATTGATACTTTATTGAGTATAAATAAAAATTTGATCGATTGACACAAAAAAATATGAAGGATTTCAGTAGATCAAAGGCCACAAATAAAATGTAGAACCTCCATGAGAATCTCCAAAGAGTCAATAAGCAAACCTTTTGTATTATATTTATTATAAATGTGAAGAGCACGTAATATCTTTATTGCTCGTTAACTTTTATTACTTGTTATATGAAAATAAACTAACCTCAGACGTTTTTATGTGACCAATTAAAGGGAAAATTAATGATGTAAATTTTGATTTTCATTAATTAGAAATATGTAAATCGGATAACCAATTAAAATTATACAAGAATATACCGGGAGCTATAAAAGAAATTTAATTAGACATATGTATGTTTAGCTCTTGTTATGATTTATTTTATATTTTTATATTTTTTTAGGGCGTCCTGTAAATAATGAATAATCCTGAAAAGGCAAAAAATTATCCTCATTTAAATATAAAATTATGAGTTATCTTATGGTTTAAAAGAATTATCTTTGTTGACCACGCCACAAATGAATGAAATAATACCAGTTTTTATTTTTATGATATTATTTGTTTCCCAATCTAATAAATATAAAGTAAAAAATGTAGTACTTCTAGCTAGCTATTTGTTTAAAAATATATAAAAAATGTATTTTAAAATGATGTATTAAAATTTGTAATATTTAAATATAATTTTATTTAAATAAATGTGTGGTTAAGGCATATTGTTAAACGGTAAATTTAACCATTGTATCTAATTAAAAAAAAAACATTTATACGAATAATTGGGCAAAAGCTAGAAAATAAAAAAAAAAAAAAAAAATGTGTATCAATTATAAATTCTTAGTTTTACACTGCAAGCAAGGTTTATATAAACTTTATTTGAATTAAGATACCTATTTTTTATTCTAATTAGTTAACGTATTAAATATACAGTTTGTTAAAATCAAAGTATTTAAAATTGATAAGCTTAGTTTAGTCTTTGGATTTAAATTGGATATTTTATTATGTCAATCCATCCGATAAATGTTTCTAGAAATGGTCTTTTATATTTTGAATCACTCTATTTTCGATAAAACATTTTGAAATCTTCCTTGGCTTACGTTGAATTTAAGGAACACTCTAGTGGTTTTTATATAGAAAATCTAGACGCCGAAAAAGCTTTTACGCAACATTCTAAAAAAATGTCTTTTGGCGGAGTATACATATATATTTTGAATCCACATTTGCTAAATCTGCTCAATCTGTGACCGCAATTTCGCTTCGTAATGATTATTTGCCGAAATAGACGGTCGTCCTCTTGAATTATTACCATTATTCAGATACTTCGGGGACTTGATCGAATTAATTTCTCACCTGGAGTACGTCACATGTCTTTTACACACATATATTGTGAATATTTGATGGTGGATTTTCGTCAGAATATATCAGAGATTGAGGTTAGGTTTAGTTACTACAGAAAGTAATTATTAAGAGAATGAAAAATACATGTTTGAACACTTTGTATAAATATTAAGTGGAACATGCGACTGCGTAACTCCAAAAAATGGTCATATTGTTATTTAGTTAGAATAAATCTTATACAATATATATATCTCTTGTAAAATTTGGCAAAATAGATTTAGCCGGCAAAGAAAACTGACGATATTATTTCCTGGTTTATATCCTAAAAGTGTTTATCATATGCGACAGGAGAAAAGGCGTAAAGAAGAACTTCGATGATTTATTTCTTGAAAAACTCATAAATGAACTGTCAAAATATGATTTGCGCACTACAATGCAAATACACTAAGAATTCCATTTATTTTTGGATCAAAGTATGTACTAGTTTTTCTCAAAAACTTTTCAAATAACACATACGTTATTTTTTTAAATTATTTCACTTTATTTACAACCACTAATAATTATATGCCGCTGTCACTCCATACTAATCCGAATTTTTTTTCAAGATCCCTAACTGTGTCAGTAGTATTGAATATTTTTTTATTCACACAATAATGGCTTTGTAATATTTTTTGTGTAGTGTAAATTATCCTTAGTTAAAAATAAAGCAAATCTACCAAATATTTGAATATATGTAATGTATTATTTATATGTAATGTATAAATGTATTATTTCTCATACTGTTTTTATTAATTTATTAAATAAAATGACATCATTATAATGAGTCGGTGTGTCTGCAGGTGTAATAGTGCGAGAGCCGCCATACAATATTTCGTTTTTTTATAATTTTGGAAGACATTATAAAAATTGGACAATACTTTTAATAATGTCTTCACTCTACTTTATTATAATAGTAAATACACATTTCTTTTATTTTTTGGGATAAAAATATCCTTCGAATTTTTCATTATTATCGGGACTTTTTCATCTGTAAAAGGTCATATTTGTTGCCAGTAAAACAAAATACTATTATTAAATATTGTATTGATTTTCTCTTTGCCAGTCTATTATTGGTTCGAAAGCTATCGATTTGAGAAATACATACAGGTTAATTAATATTTTCACCCTGCGGTAACGCGATAATTTCGATTATTTGGTTCACATGTGAAAATAATTATCCAAAACACGGTTGTATATGCATAATATGTTGAATTATTATTAGTCTTTCATACACAATCTTGTAAAATAATTCGCTAAACTTGAATACGACGCAGATAAATATTTCATTAAGGTGTAAAGCTAATTGTCAAAGTTCCTTCCTTTGTGCAATTTGCATAGAGTTTTGAGTTGTTCCCTTGTTAGTTAATTATTCCTCATAGTTATTTTGTATACAAAATCAAAGCAAATGATTAACAAATTACACGTAGATAATATTCATATTAGAATAATAAATTTGCTAAACGTTATATACGTACACACATTGGTGTGATTTATTTTAAGGCCCACGTGTGAAAGACAGAATTGGATGAAATATTCACAAAACACTTACTTAACATATTATTATTATTTAAATATGTCATATATTCATATACTACTATAATACTATTTTTTAAATTAAAACTTTAACTGTAACCACTAATAATGATTAAATACATATTTCAGACACTAACTAACATATTTCCATTACTTTTATTTGGAAACATTCTTTTGTGCGATTTTATATAACATGCAAGTATATAAGAATTAAATTAAGTCTAAATCAAAAAACTTTTTTAATAATATGATTTAAGTAATGTGTAATCAATTGAAAAATAACCGTTTTTTAAAAAAATATTTGATCGGAAGAAATAATTTCGGTATGCAAAATTAAATAAGATTTAAAAAACATGTATTTATACATTATTGTATGGGGAATTTTTAAGCTTACGAATAAAATCATACTTCTTTGGTTACTTTTTAAATAAAAATCAACATCATGTTTTTATAGTTTTAATTTGTATTTATTAATATTTGTTGAAAAACAATCAATTTTTTCAAGTTTTTTATGTAAATGTATTAATAAGGCTTTTACGTAATTCCAATACGATCATAAAAAAATATACTAAAAAGGGCTTAAGTATTTTTTCGAATAAAAAATTAAATTATTATTAATGAAATAGTTTATTATGACAGCTTGAGAATCTTCAGTTATTATTAATGACAATTTTATTTATAATTATAAGACATGTTGTATATTAATAGAACGCCAAGGTGAGTAGTGTATATTTAGTAGAGTGTGTATTTTATTCTAATTTGTAGATTGTTTCAGTTGAAAATAACTGTATGTATAATGAAGTAAGTAGTATGTATTGATGAATTTCTATTATGAAAGCGATTATTTAAAACGAGGAATGTAAATTACTTGTTAATTAAGAGAGCGAGAGGATTTTACAAGAGACGCAGGTGAAATTCTCAAAATGAAATCTGCCAAGCCTCTTTCAATACTATTAGCAGCCATCGAATTGGAAGTGAACAGTTTCAGTTGAAAGTGTTTCAATTATTTTGTATTCTGGTCACGGTGTGCTAGTTTTTCTAAATGAATTATAGACATGCGATGTTGAAAACTAACGCCTCGACATCACGGACATTGTATTAAAGCAAACACAAGAATTGTGCCTCATAAGACCGCTTTGGGACTATCTAAAGTTACAAATCTACGAAACTCCGATCCCTTGACGATAATTTCAGTGCCTCATTTTCAAGAACACTTATTCAACAGTCCAAATATTTGATTACTAATTAAAGCAATCACACATTCGAACAAGACTGGAAACTTCTCTAATTATTCACATAAC
Organism: Agraylea sexmaculata; assembly: GCA_022606485.1. Lineage (NCBI taxonomy): Eukaryota > Metazoa > Arthropoda > Insecta > Trichoptera > Hydroptilidae > Agraylea > Agraylea sexmaculata. The sequence continues at coordinate 11,322 of JAGTTH010005000.1, read as the reverse complement.
ACATTTATACGATTAACGATGCGCATTAATACATTACTTCATTTTCATATCAATTAATAATTCATACTTATGAATTATAAGCCCCTGTCGTTCTATTTTTATTATTTATTTATTTTACGCCTCAAGGAGCATTTTTTGAGACTGTTCTTTATACACAACAACGTGTTAATTGTCTGTCGGTGATCTTAATTATTACTAGTTACACAGGTCACCGACTTAATAATCAGTATTTACCTTACAATACAGGAAATTAGAGTAAACCTGGATAAAGACGATCGATCGGTATTTTAATAAAAAAATTCCTGATCTCCTCTCTTTAAATTTTTTGACTTGACTGAGCGGGATTTGAACCCATGACTACAGTATTTGTAGTCACGCATCTTATCACCTTAGCTATAACGCTGGTTATTAATTATTAATCAGATATCAAAATTGCTGTACCTTACAGAACTGTATTTAATAAATACTTTTTTATTTATAATTGTGGTAACAAATATGTTCAATGATTAAATGATAATAAAAAAAACAAAAATTGTTATGCACAGTGATTTTTTATTAGTGGTTTTTTCATTAAAATATTTATGAATATATTTTTTTGTTAAGTGAGTCATACTAGATGGTGTGTGTACGAATAGACCAAAGCTTGGTGTTTTTGGTGTACACGCATATGCACCGCACGCACACAGCCTCATTATACTATTATTATCTATGTAAATAAATAAATATACATCAAAATAAATATGGATGCCAATAAAGAGTAAATAAAACTATGAAATTAGTTTTTTTATAAATATTGTTACTGATTAAATATTTGAATACAAATTCCCAAAAAAAAAAACACATTACATTAATAAATTTTATACAGCCATATTTATTCCCCTCATAATAATAATAAATAATCTATAACAATCTGTTATAAAAATTATAATATTTTACTTCACATTGAAATATTCTCACTGATTAAAATTCAATCCTGTCCAAAAAATTAATCATAAAGAACATCGGGTTGGTGTTTTTATATTCGGCTGATTATGGCTTAGTACAAATTGACTATGAAGAAGATCAACAATGTTTTCATTCTGAATTAAGCTGAAACCCCCTTTAATCCAACAAACACTGTTTGGCTACCATAAAAACTCTTGTTACAGTATTTTAAATGGCAACAATGTATGAAAGGAGAAATTTGTCACAAAATAATTTCTTTGTTCGTTTCATCTCTCGAATTTTATTCTGAGAATTTAATATAACTGCGGTTTTTAGACACTTTATATGTTGTGAATATGTTCTACCAAAAGTTTAATATAGATTAAAGTACACAAAGTTCTACATATCTATGAATTTGCGGGTAGTAAAATGTTATAAATGTTTCCATTCAGGTCAGTTTCGTGAATTATTACACTGAATCCAATATTCAAATTGACCTTTACGTATATAAAAACTGTCATTGCACTAAATAAATATTTTTTGTAACATTTCCACCGAATTGTGAATGTTTTTTTGACTTGTTTACATATGAATGTGCATGGGTTCGATTCGTGCCCGAATTGAAATATTAATAACGAGCACCTTTCCTAACGAGTAATTCTCAAAACAAGCAAAAAATTGTATAAATGTAAAAGGAAAAATGGTTTAACAACCCTTGCAAAAATATCATGTTAAAATAATACACAGAAACGAAGGATACTCGTTATAAAAGGTTCCATTATATTTATAAAATCTGTTTCGGGAATTATTAATTATACGGTTAAAATTTAAAATGTTTGGACAAAAATATTTAAGCTCATATAAATCGAATCTTAAAAATAATAGTAATAAAAGCTCTTCGGGGCGTACATATTCGTACAATTGAGGGGGTGGTTGGAATAAGGGCGGATAGTGGAATTATTAGTTTCGATGTAATCATGAAAAATATTTAATGTTAAATCTATACAATATGTAACTCTTTCCTATTTATTAATTATTTCGTAATTCTAATTGGTTAAAAATTTTAAGGAATATTTGTAAAAAAAAGCATAAAATATTTTTCTAAAGGAAACATAATATTGAGTAAAAAAATGCAATTTCCTTGTTTTAAAATGTTATTTGTCAACAGGAAAATAATAACTAAGGTTCTGAATTACATATTTATTAATATCTATTGATATTGGATTATTTCTAAAAACAGTATATATTATAATGATATCGTAAAAAATTACACAGATAAAGGATTTTGAGTTTTTTTACAATAAAAAAGTCGGAAAAAGGGAGCATCTCATGTCTGCCCTTATTACCCTCAACTCCTGAATTACACACATAAAATAAAATAATTAAAAATACAAACAAAAAATAAAACAAAAAAAGACGGTTGATATTCCCATTTATCTGCTTTAATGCATTATAATGAAGTTCGGTTAATTTTAGTCAAAAATCCATCCTTTATGCCGGTGATTTTTCCCAATACATGTGAAAATTGATTTACGTCCTTAATCCGCTCCAGATCTTTGGTTGTTTATCGAATACATTATCAAAAATTAACTTCCTCTTAATTACTTTAACGTGACTTAAGCAAATAATTAGTTAGTTAATATTTTTTTAATATTTGAATCGGTGCAGTTTATATGAAAACAAAGAATTGTATCGGTGGTGTAAAGCACTTTACAAATTGCGTCAAAAGACTTTCCGAAGCAATCTGCAGAAAGCTTTACACTACATTCGTTGTAAAAGCAGAATTTGAAAAAAAAAGAAAGTATTTTCAATCAAAAAATAATTCGAAACTAAGTTTCTTATATTCGTTGTGAGAATTCTCGTTAGATTTTATATTCTTACTGAATCGTAAATGTACTAGAATAAAAGCCAATATGTGTCGTTTTATACTTTTCTGGATAAAGCAAATATTGGTGTATTTGAGTACACGATCATATGCAAATACTGTCAATATATTCTAAACATAGTTGTTACAAGAACAATATATTGAAATACCAGCCCAAAATAAGAGTAAAAGGTTTCAAAATATATGTATTAATATTAAATTGGTTCAAGGAATAAAATAACTTATTATTCTCTATGTGATTCAATGAATTACCTAAATTATACATACTTGCAATATGAATAAAAACGAGAGAATCAAAAAGACACGTTTTGGTTATTTCTTTCTAGAATATATTTTTACTCACACAAGTTTCTTATAATATTAATGGTTTACTCAGAATATCAACTTTGGCAATTAACGCATAATAACTTAGGTTATATGAATATCTAATAAAAAAAATAATAACACAGTGATTTCTTTAATCGCAAAAGTACTTAATGAAGAAGTAACAATAAAAAAACATATTTTCATTGATAACTATTAATTTCATGGGCTGTGAAACATTTGGAAAACAAATTAATTGTAGATAAACTTTACCAGACAATCTAGGTTACAAAAATGTTGGCACAACCCACAGAAAAAACTGAGTTTTTAATATTTATATGTTTTTTTGAATATGCAGTTGATATTGTATTTTATTTTTTGATCAAATTTTCACAAAACGGCTTAAAAAACTAGTTGAAGAATAGTTTGTAACATAAACTAACCTAACTTTATTAGGATACATTAAAGGGCGGATAATACAATATGCTCCTTTTCCATAACAAGACTTTAATTAATAAATTCTCTTTTAATCAAATCAAGTAGTAAAAAATAAAATATAATACTCGATTACATCTAAGCTGATAATTTCAGTATACTCCCTTATTCCATCTCCCCCTCGATTATATTTTTCAATAATTAAATTCAATTTATTAAAATCAATTAAATAATGGAGCGAGGTTGCTGAATAGTTATTTTGATAGTTAAATACTGCTCGTAAAAATTGGGAATAATTTTGATTGATTTATTTTATAATTTCAGAAATAGATGTTGTCAAAGGCTCAAATGGTTAGTTGTATATCATCTAGTTCATTTACGTATATTAATTACATTCTAACACCTTGTTGCCTTGACTAATATGTGTATTTTAATCATTTAGAATATGTGGGTGAACAATGTTGCATATACTCAAGCACAGGTATTATAATAATTGGAGTTAAAATCCTTGTTTGCAGATTAATTCGACAGTAACTGGTGTTGAACTGAAACTAAGTATAAGTTACAAGTAGAATATTTAATCAATTGCATACGTGAAACATTTCCCACTTCAACCATAAAGTGCCTAGTTTTATAGTTGCCCATAAAAATATGTGATGTGGAATGAAAGCTTAACTTTTAAACAATTTTTAACTTGAAGGCTTCTGTTTGGAACACAGTTGTATTATTTGTCCATTAAAAGATTTTATTTAATTATATCAAGGAATTCTGCAATAAATTGATTGATTGTCATATAAAATCCACATACATTACTTTACATGTTTTTAATTGAACTTCAAATATTTTAAAGTTTCTCGTGTACAATAATAACATAAAACAATAATTTAGTACGGGCCAAATATTTTTACAGGTTAACGAAAAACGCAAATTACTTAAATTAACAGTGTTGCCATACGATACTAACATAACACACTCACCCATTAATAACAAGATTCCTTAAACTGTCATAATATTTTTTTATGGTCGTTGCTTGAAAGCCTTATTTGAAAATATTTGAAGCTCAATGAAAAACATATTGTATATTTTTTTTATAAATACATACTCGTATTATAAAAAAAATAACTTAAATAGAACTAAATTACGAAATAGACCAACTTGCTCTTCGAAATTCGTATGATACGTAAATTTATAATATGAAAAAGTTTATAAATAATAAATATAATTTATTCCTTTAGAAATCATGTAAAAAAATTCAGTTTGATAATCTTAAATAAGATGAAAAAAATATTATTAAATTTGTTTGTGTCATTTGAATGCTTCGACTTCAAATCATAACATAGTGATTGTTTTTTTTTGTATTGTGAGTTATTTTTTATATTCATAATATTGGTCATAAATCGTTTTATATGCAAATTTATTAAGAGCTTTTTAAATAATTTGTATGCATGAAATCCGTGACATTTATATAAATGCTTTCTTAGAAAGCGACATTAATCACATACCAATTTCTGCTACGTCGAATAATATTCTACGTTTTCCAAAATTCAAAACAATTTAAGTAAATTATAACGAAAATATTGGATATAAGAGATATCCAGCGAGAGAAAAAAACTCTCTTTCAGCGACACAAATTGAGTTAGATATTGAAAACTTGAATCAGTCAAATTCGTAGCGACTACGACTTTCTCGTAGCGCATTAACATTGATAACTAGTCATCTATTTTTCAGAGAATACTTTGACGATAGTGAAATTTTCAGAATTTACATGTTAAAGGCACCAAATTATACTGGGATGTTCTTGTCTAATGAAGGACTTAAGTCCTTCATTAGACAAGAACATCCCTGGGAATATTTAACGACGAATAGTCAATTGTGGCCTTCGTTCGCCAAAACATACAGATCATAATTTTTATCGTGACGCCTTCCCTATTGACGGGAGTCCCTTTATAAGGGATTGGCCAGGCCACCTTGGCCTTTACGGGATAATATAGTAGAGATGGTTTCACATAATATATATATATATATATATATATATATATATAACTCTGCCTATATATATATATATATAATATATTTTTTATATAATTTTTCATATTGTTTATTATCACCAAGTTAAGCTATTGAAGTGAGAATAATAAACGTTTGTGCTTTTCGGAAAACTCGACGATAAGCCTAAAACAGAAGATGCCATTTTCTGTATTCTGTAAGGTATATTAGTTTTAGAGCTAGAGAACTTGTTTCATTTGGAGGCGGTGATAAAATGTCACCTACCAAGATTTAATATGTTTATCTTGCGAAACTGTTGAGTCTCATAACAACTTACTTTACCAAACCACAACTACTATAAGAATAAATTTACTTTAATTTGTTAGAAGTTTGTATTTCCACGTTGGGATATACAACTAACATTTTTTAATACAATTGTACCTAAAGAAGTATAAAATAGAAGACTCAATTGAGAATTCTATTCTCAAAATATGATTCGAGTTTCATATATAAAAAAAAATATATGTATTTGGTATGGTAATTAGTCTATAGTCTAATAAATCGTTTATTTCATGTCCCTTTTCTAATTTGTAATAAAATAAATCAAATATATGAATCGCTGTTTAAAAATGTGGAAATGTCTTAAGAAGATTTTTTCCTGAATCCAAACCAACCTGACTTAATCGAAAGTAAATCTACATATTTTGCTTTATAGAGTAACAATTTAGTCGATGACATACAAAAGACTTGCTTTAAAATGTGATAATATAAATTAGGGATTATAATATTGAGTTTCCTCTTTTTTCACAAAGATGGCTACATATTAACGTACGGAGTAGACTTGAAATTTCGGAATAAGGTCGTTAAGAGGAACCCGGGTTACGCCCTTTTCCCGTAAAATGGCTTTTTGAAATAACCTCAAAATCTCTACCAGTATATGTAGTTTTTTTAGTATCTCCATACATACAATAATTCAACAGTTGGCTCTATATGATTCAGAAGCTTACTTATTATTTAAAAAAAATAAGTTTCTTTCACAGGAAAAAATATTATTATGGTATAGTAATAATATAAATAAAATCCCGATCTATCATCTTGATCCTGGTTTACTCTGATTTCCTATATTGTAAGGTAAATCCTGATTATTAAGTCGGTGACCTGTGTAACTAGTAATAGTTAAGATCACCGACAGACAATTAACACCTTTTATGTCTAAAAACCCCTCTCAAATAAAATATGAAATAAAATATGCAATGTTGCAGAGCTGGAATACGTCAAAGCACTTCATTACATCCACTTGGACTATGTCCGATTATAATGTAGCCCGATGTTTCTCCTAAATATTAAGTGAAAAAACATTTTTACAGTGGACCCTAGTCTTTAACCGTCAAATAGATTCATGGGCTTTTTCTAACCAATCGAGACTTTTTATAGAGTGCGTATAAACTAATTTAAAACATTAATATATAATCAAGGGCTTAATTTTCTTTTCATTTTGTTATTGAAAATTAAATATTAGGTTGTTTTTGTTACTTAAATTGACAAAAATGTTAAAAAAAATAATAGAGTGGTTGCGCTCGGCCCAAAAATCCCTACATAAGAGTTTTTTGTAGTATCCAGTAGACGGTTAATGTAATAATTGTGTCTGTAAGGGATTAATAATCGTACACTTAGATCAATTATCAGTGTTTAAATATGAATTAACTCACCAAATTAAGGAGATAGACGTTGGTAACTGTACGCATTCTCTTGTTCTTGGCCAGAGTGATGACGACCATAGAGTTTCCAACAATGGAGAGGAGGAAGATAGCAGCATATAAAGGGATTATTAGCTGTTTCTCAAAAGATCCAGAATTAGATACCACCACAGTCCTGTTAGTTACACTCGTATTAATCCCGACTATTTGATCACTGCTTGTCTGGTTTACGAAGGTTATTGCTGTGACTTCCATAATTATTATTGTTCACACATTCACTGAGCTGACAATGACAATCAAACACATATTCGGTTGAAGAAACCTTCTGAAAGCAACAAAAAGATTACATTAGTATATTTTTGATAAAGTATTCTGGTTATTTAAAGAAGATAATATTTTTTAATGGATTTATAAGGTTAGGTATACATTTGATCTATTGTTTATTCCAACAAGTTCACGATCGTTTAAAACTTAGATGACGAAATTTATATTTAGCCACAAATGCAAAATCTAAATAAGGCAGCTGTGGGGCCCCTTTACCCCAATTTGTTTTTCTATACTCAATTTTATAATCTATACTTTATGAACAAATAATCGGAGGGCGGAATGCTTTCATGTTCCTATACATTTCCAACTAAATGGGGATGAAAATGTGCGACCCATTTACCCCCAATTGTTATTTTATACATTTTTTTAAGAAATTGTAATAAAAAAAACTTCAGACTTAAGAAACTAAACTTTATTAGACACATCGCAAAACTACAATATAATTTGTTTTGGGGTAATTTATATAGTCTAAAGATTGACATTTACTATATATGTATGTAGATAAAGGAAATAAGCCATATTGTATTATTTTTATTTAAAAAAAACACCCCTTCATGGTGGTAAAAAGTTGGGAACCTCTTATTAAGAGTATGATTGAATAAAATATTATTCTTTAGATATTTTATATTTCTTAATTAATATAAATGTCATAAATTCTTGATAGTGTTGACTTCTGAGTGGAATTACATAATTTAAACAAAATTGTTTGTTGTAATTTCTACATTATTTTATTAATTAGACATAAAAATACCCAAAAAATAATGTGGAAATTATAGAAAATAATGTAGAAATAACAGATAATTTTCTTTTCTATAAATACCTATCATATGTTACTAATTTCCCTTTATACACATTTAATAATATTATGAGGTCTATGGAAATTTCACCAATATTAAATGTAAATTTATGAAATCAAAACCCAGAAGCAGAATCAAATTTTATCAATTCGATAATCTTCATGGAGGGTTGGTTTTCGGGTATTGGCAAATAAATATCCCAAGCATCTGGAAATGAAAGGATCTATATTTAATCGGGCCTTTATCAATAAATACTAAAAGGCCGACACTGTCGGAAAATCTCGATCCTTTAGGCAAAATAATAAATTATAAAATAGTATTGTGCTTCGGGACTATAGGTATGTATATTTCACTGAAATTAGTTGAAGTTTGAATTTGTAAGATCTTGTTCAAAGTTTCTGAAATACATGCATATATATACAATATGTATGTATGCTGAATTACCGTATAGTAAATTAAAGTGTTTGGATGTAAATGCATCTTGGCAAACCATGTCTTGAACAAGTGGTTTCATATATTGTAATTTACAAGTTCTCTCAGTTTAGATTTAAAATATTTAAATAGAATGAAATAAAACGGTGTACGAAAATGAGGCATAACTGAGTTGAAAGTCTAACGTACATTTTCATTAAAAAAGTTAAGTTTCTACTTCTTCATTATGAGAAAGTTGCATCAAGTAGTCATTAAAAGTTAAGGCGGACAGTTGAAAGTAAAATATTTTTTAAATGTGTATTATTTTTAATTATTTAAGTGAATGACCTATTTTATTAATGTCAAATTCACAAATTAATTTAAGGATGCTTATATATATATATATATATATATATATATATATATATATATATATATATATATATATATATATATATATATATATATATATATATATATATATAATGTGCTTCTTTAAGCTTTAAATGAGTATATTTTTTTACTTTCTTCGACGTTTACTATCAAGGTTCACTGTACCATAGTAGCACAGTTCATTGCGGCACATTAAATTGCTATAATTAATTCAATATTTTATATTGTTTATGTTGAAATATATAGTAACATAGCAACAAGCTCATGGTCATGGGTTCTGTTTCTGATCGAAATAAAAAATGTATATTGCAATTGAGAGATAAAATCCCCATGAATCAAGAGATTAAATCAATACAAATCAAACGAGATAAAAATGTTATATTTGCACATAATATGTTAGCACCCTTGGTAACATAAGGCACCCCCATCATGTCCTACCCTTCTGATTTGACACTCAGAAAGAAATATTGTCAGGTGCAAAAAATGCCAATGTGATTAAGGGAAATACGTAATATTCTCCCTCAACGCACGTATTGCGAAATGGTAATATTAATATTTTTATTTTAATAAATAATAATCATGTGATGTATTAGAATACATAGTTATATGATTGAAGTATATTTAAGTGGTTCAATTTGCTTATAGAGTATGCTGGCATATGGTTGTAATGAGACTGTAACATTACTTTGACTGTTCCATTAGAAAAACATCAGACTTCTAATATGCAGACACAAAAAAAAATATATTCCAAGAACATATGACTCGATTTATATTTAAGTAGAAGTATTTTTAAGAACAGAGCAAAGACCACGATTCAAAGGGCATGACCGAAATAATTAGATATAAATAGAATTGGTTACGACTGGCAGATTGCGAATAATATTAATAAAATCGCGATCGACCGTCTTGATCCAGGTTAACTCAGATTTCCTGTATTGTAAGGTAAATACTGATTATTAAGTAGGTGACCTGTGTAACTAGTAATAGTTAAGATCACCGACAGATAATTAATTAACACGTTATTGAGTATAAAAAACAGAAATTTATAAAAAACCTTTTCAAAAAGCCTATCGGGGCGTATATAAATAAATAAATTTTATAAAGAATAAAAAAAAATATAGGTTTTTTTTCTAAATAATCCCAACCAATTAAATACTTTTAATAAAAATATTGTGAAGAAATAAAGAAGATGAAGAAAACATAATGTCAAAAAACAACGATGTTAATTTCAAAACCTAGGAAATTTAAGAACAATTTAATAAATACGAAAAATATTAAAAAAAAATTATCCCATTTAATTGCTGTGTACTTAAAATATAATATTTAAGTTGTTTGTTACTTGAAAATGTTAGTGGCCATTTATTTTTACTATTATTATTAGTATTTGTAAAAAAGTCCTTGAAACAAGGAAAGACTTAAAATTCTGGTAGTTAATGATAATTTATACTCTTTTTCAAGAATATTAAACTTAGAAAATTTCAGGTTTCAAACCCTGGATTGCAAGTGCGAGTCCACAACCAACTTGGCTATTTATTATTAATTATTATCACCCTTAAAGTACTTTAACTAAAGCTACTAAGACTTTGTGACGAGTTAAAATTTTATATTATCTCAAACCACACACCCGAATAATAAAATATTCTGAAAGAAAAACAAGCCGCAAATATATTATGCTACGACTTTGATGAAAATACCTTTATTAAAAAAACGCGTTTACCTGATTTTGACAGGATCAGAATAAAACATAAGAGCATACAAATTCAGAATTAAAAAAAAATTTTTACGAAGAATATACTTAATTGAAATTTAAGATAATGTAGACTCAATTTCACAAAGGGAAATTTTCAAAGAAAATTTATCTTTTATTTCTGAATTTATTGACATATAAAAAATACTCTATAATGATGTGTAAAAAATACTCTCATATGCTGTGTAAAAATAATAAATATATCCAAATAATTTTTCCTACATATGAATAATTTTTTGTATAATAGAAATTAGACGTAAAAAATTACCCAAAAATATCTTTGATTTTTTTTTTAATATTTCTCTTTTTTTCCATTTACACCCTTATTTTACAACAATTGCATTTTTTCAGTCAATCATGACTTTTATTAATATGTTTTATATATTTTTTAAAATTCAGCAATATCTTATAGTTATA
>JAGTTH010004998.1:0-31544 GCA_022606485.1 Agraylea sexmaculata | reverse complement strand
TATATATATAGTAATAATAGATTTATTAACATCGATACTATTAATGACATAAAAAGTAGCTTAGAATATCAAAAGCTTATTTATGCATAATATTTAAAAATATTCCGTGAAAATGTGTGGCAGAAAAATATATTAAAAATTTATACGGCACATTGATAATTAAAGCAAACCTCAGTTTTGCATAGTATATTGTTATTTATAATAATTGCGAAATACACATTTCTTTGTCAAATTTTAAATACGTTTATCTATCACTGACCCATTGATATAAAAATCAATCTGTTATATAATAGTCATTGGTACAAAAATAATAATCATTTTGTCCAAACCAACACAATAAGTGTAAGTAACTCGAATCTTTGACATATGTAAATATGAATATTATATATTGCCATTGACGTCATATCCAGGGTAGCAGAAAAGGCAGAAAAAAATTGCGTATATAATAAAAGTTATACGAAATAATCTTTCTTAGAGATCCAACACCTATGTACATACATATAAAAATATTATTTTCAAGATAAAATATATGTATTTGTCCCTAGGTAAATCCTCTCTCACATATTTTTTCTATATCAAAATATTGCCATCCAAATTATAGTCGGTGTGACGTCAATATCCGTCATATAGTTGTTTAAATGAATAAGTATTAAAAGAACTCACCTTCGGCAAATTAAAATCACTCGGAACTTTGTGCAGACATGTCATTTGCGGACTATCCGGGAACTTTTCGAACACTCGTAGCCTGAATGGAAGACTTTCTTTGATTTCGGCACTCTGTTCTCGGAATTTCAGCTGCTTCAATTTTTTGATATCTTCGTCCAACTCCAAGTTATCCAAGATGACCGCGACGAAAAGTGACAGCACAATCTGTGATATAAAATCAATATTAATGCCATACCCATAAAAAAAATGTATCCATTAAATCACTCACCAGTGTGACGAATAGATGGTATAAAATAAAATACATCGCAACTAAAGGTGTGAGTGTTTGGCTCGTTCTTATCATTGTTTCGTCCATTACTTCGACCCACGCTTCTTGCGTCAATATTTGAAACATAGACATGAATGCCTAAAATCCAAAAAAAAATTAAGTAAATATCCCACGATTTTAATTTTAATATTCAATACATACCTCTGGAAAACTTTAGAATTTTGTAAAATCACATAGAAAACAGAATAACTGCATTGAAATGGAAGAGCTAATGATCAGCAAGCACATTGTGAATATAATCAGACTTCCGAGCTTCTTTCCCGGACCGAATATTTTGTAAACAAACCCCTCCAATAAAGGGGACGCCTTTATCAAACGAACCACTCTTAAAACCTAAAATATCCCCCAGTTACATCACAATTTATTAATGATACAATACAATACCCACTTACTTGAAAATAAGTAAACCCAGATAGATAAAGGGCCGGTATTACGTGTAGTGAAGTACCGACCGCCAAAAGTAATTCGAACTTGTGTATGGAATGTTTAAAATAACCTCGCCAACCCAAACACCATACTTTAAAAATTGTTTCCAGGTCCAAAAAAATCGTAAACGCCACCTTCAATTTTAAATGCATCGATTACCTTATAATTATCAGATTTTTTTTCTGACCTACCTCGATGTAATAATATTTTTCATAAAATATCCTTCTCGGTCTTCCGTCATGTTTGAAATTCATACTGGCGGTGACGATTCCGTTGGCTAAAATAACTGTCATAACTAACATACGGAAATAAGCAGAACGAAGAACTTGCTGGCAATATTCCGGAGCTAAACCTGTGAAAATTATCAAAAAAATCAAAATATTCAACTCCTGGCTGGATAGAAATTCAAATCATACCAAACTTTATTTAAAAGACTCTGAAAAATATTAAATCCTCTCAATATTCAATAATTTTAAGTAAATATATAAAAGACGATTAAAAAATAATTACTTAATGATTTTACTATATTTGTGTTTCACAATATCTTTATTTTATTCATATAGTATTAATTATTTCTAAAATTTAGAAATATAATTTATTAGATCTACAAGTGGGTTTTTTGTATTTTTTCCCATAAATTATGTTATTTAATTACCAATTGATTGTACTCCGTATTAAAATAAGTAAGAAACTTAGTCTATGAATTTAATATTGTAACATCAAATCAAAATGTATCAAAACATTATATTTATTAAAGAAATTGTATAGTAAAAAAATAAAAGATAATGAGTATAAAAGGAGTTGTACGAAAATAATGAGGAATGTACGTATGTACGTATAATAAAAAGAATGGAAAAACAACCCCAAAATGAGACGTCGAGTTATTACCCCAAAAAATACACATTATTTGATGTTGCTTTTAGAGTAATAGGGTGTTTTTTTTAATACCAGTTTCTTTTATCGAAAAGATGGAAAAATAATTTATATTAAAATTGTGGTAAATCTCATTTACCTCCATGTTTATTTTCATCAATTGTGAGAAGTCTCCAACCCGTATCGTCTCCAGTTAATATTTGAGATGCTGTACTATTTTGAATTTGACCTCTCACACCCCACATTTGTTGGAATTGAACTCTGATCTCGTTGAAAGTTTCAGTGATGACGGCGATGAAAACGTTCTTCACCAACCATGCCAGGAAGAAAATCATAGTACTAAAAATCCACAATGAATTGTAATCCACGTCGGCTTTAAATATGTGAATATAATTTTACCTAAAATAAAGGGCGGCCCTCCAAGCTGGTAAGGAATCGATCGCCCTGTACATAATAAAAACCCAACCTTCCTGCGAAGCTGCCTGATATACCGTGAATATGCTCGTCACTATAATAAGACACGTTTTGAATCATATCTCGATGAATGGGTAATGTTTCTTTTATAACTTACTGAATTCTTCGAATCCATTAAAACCCATGATATACTTTGATAGTTCGAGTTTCATACATTTCATACCCGTGGGACATTGGTATCCCGAGCCTATCTCTCTCGAACAAAATGTATCAGGTATTGCAATAGAGTTGATGGTGATATTACTACAATTCACACATATTCAATGAAAAAATAAATAAAAAAATAACTACATTGCATACTTACTCAGGAGCATTGGTTGAATTCAATACGCAGTGGTTTTTAAGTTCACCGAAAAATTGAACACCCAACAAACTATACAACGACATAAAGAATAAGAAAAATAATGTTACATTATAAATTTGCTGACTCGATCGCCTAAAAACACACACATTTGTTAATAACAATCCACGATCCGTGTGCGAAATCAAAGTCTTACTTGAATATTTGATTGATTCTCGATTTTGGCATTGAGAATTTGAGGAAGACTCTAAGGAAGCGGATCATGATCAAAGGTCTTGGAGCCCTTAAGATACTAAGGTAACTAAATCGCGGGACGACTCCAGGCATTTCAAACATTTGTAAGATGACAGATATCCATAAGAAAAACACCATTGATGCGTCAAATTGACACCAATGGTCTTTCAAATATGGCACCTCGCCCTGGAAGCAAACCAGTGTCTTCCGTTTGAGAATAACACCCAAAATAAACAAACAAGATTAATATTTATTGCTACCAGAAACCTATATCATTTAGAATAATTATTCCACTTAATCACAAACAGGTATGAACACAACCAACCTTCTGAAAAGGAAAAAAATACACAAATTAGTGTATACTCGATTACAACGTATTTATGTGTATTATGTTTCAAACTCCACGTCACACTCGTTTATTATTTTAATCGGCCGTAGTCATAATTGTGCAGAATTACACGAAAATTAAATTATTTATTTTCCTAAAATTCTGCATAATTGCATGCCGCTTAGTCATATAGGTGAATTTCTCTCTTATGTTTTTTTATAACAGGACAGATTCAGAAAAATAGTGATTTAATATTAGCCTGAGGCGGTACATTTATGGTCACAGCAAATTTACTATACCCATACCGAAAATGGACAAAAATGACTCTACCCAACACCACCGATATGAATGCCTCACAACTGTATGTATAAATATCAATATGGCGGACATATCCGTAGAGTCTGAGTGAGATTATAGATCCAGAAGGTAAACCAACCGCGTCTGATTGGTATAGACTCTGTCAAACTCATTCCCGACATTCTGTTCCCGATCACTTGTCGGGCCTTCTAATATTGGTGGTGACGTTCTATCCTATTCTAAAAACATGTACTTTCCAATAAGTGTAACAGAGATGAAATTATAAAAATATTCCTCTCAATATGCAAGAACGTAATGCAATTATCATTTTTTGTATAATTTCATTCCTGTCACATTTTTGTTATCATATATTTTTTAGAGCAAGAGACTCGTATGCGGTAAGAGATTTTATTTAATTAATTAATTGAACGAACTATGAAATTGAAAGAGTCCTGAATAAAATTATCACCTAGTGCAGGATTCTCGATCATTGCCCCCAGTTATTCTACGGTTTAACTTCCCATTGATATCCAATATATATTTTTTAAATATAGTTCGAAATACGTTTGGTATTGAGTATGCGTGGTATTTATGGGCAATAGTATAAAATATTTACCTTTAGAATTCCTCTGATGTGCATCTTTGCGATCATTTCAGCGGTGAAAAGGAATGTAACAACAACATCGCAAGAGAATGTGAAATACTGCAATGGCGGAAGCTTCTCAAATGTTTTTGGTGTGTTCATGGAAACGGACATGAGACTCACCAAAGCACAGAACCTCATTAGTCTTCTTACCCATAGCTGAAACCATAATAACAACACTGTAAAACCTTCAATAAATGAATAATAATTAGATAAACCATAGATATGCACATAAGATATCGCATTGCATATAAATAATTCATTTAGCTCGTGTATTGTTGCACTCTTCTTTGCTATTCGATAAAGGCATAAGTGTGTCTCCATCACTCAACATATTTTTAGTGGCCACTTACAGTAGCTGTGACAATATTTTGGCGATTAAAACCAGTTATTGGCAATAACATATTAAACATCTTAAAGAAGTAGTCTTTGGTATAAAGTGATCCTAGATGTATTTGAGTGTATGTTTGAGTCCATATGACATGTAGTAACAATTCATTTACTCATTTTATGTGAAATATAACTGATGATATGAAGAGAGATGTTTAAGTATATTGTTTGCCAGGTAACTGATGTTTTTGGCCATTTGATCCACTTGAACTAACCACGCATTTTGCCACTCATACGATATCTTATGTTTATAAATAATATATATGAAATAAACGCAGCTGAAGTATTGGAGAAAATTTCACTTTTTTTTTATATCGTAAATGGAAATTGTATTTCCACATTTCTGCATCATACATCTGTCATATTGAGAGTGTGAAATTGAATATCAGAATGCAATACGTTTTCAATACAAACTGTATGAATTGCGATACAGAAAAGGCAATTACTTTTGCAAACAGAAGCCTTTGAAAAAGCATATCTCAATATACCCATTTATTATTTTTATTCACAATCTAATAATCCCTGCATTTGAAAAGGAGCATTTTGCAGATATTGTTCCATTACATGAATTGTGAGTTTTTTTTTAAGTCGAGAGTGAAGCGGCATCAAAAGGGCTTTTCAATTTGAAAATGAATGCGAAAAACATTTACAAATGAATCCTCTGAACAGAATTTAAAATGCTGGGTTGTGGCAATAATACAATTACAGTTGTTTTCTCAATACCCTTTTGAATAACAGCAACTTTTAAACTTTTAACGACTGTTCCAATTAAAATTAAAAACTTTCTAGCATAATATTTATAATACTATGATTTTTATTTTTTAAATGTATAATATGTCATAAAACGACAGATGAAAGTATATTTTAGTTCTTTTCATCCCAGAATAAACGCTTCGTGTAAACATTTACATTTATTATCCACTTAGTATAACAGTTTTAGAATGTTTGTGTGTTTTTAAGCTGAGATAAACAGCCATTTTGAGGAAAACATTGTAAAGGAACATTTTTATGCATTTTCATATTTCACACGACAGAAAATTTTATATTTTTCATTATGAACTTTCAACCCTCATATTAATTCTAATTAGTCTAACCAACTCTCTGAGTATGTTAAAATAATTACACCAGTATTTGTTTGAGCGCTAAGTAAAATAAAGACTACTCACTTAAAGATGGATCATTTATAAATTCCAGATATATTTTTAAGAAATAATACAAACGGTGTATTCACATAATTACACTAATTAATAGCCACCTTTATTAATCTGTGTCGTCGATATAAGAAGGAAACTAATCGTCCTAATTGATGATACGAGTACAAGTGCCATACATTTATACTATTATCACATTTATTGTATTTGCAAAAAAACAATTCATTAAAACGACCAACTTATTTTCACGTTGAATTTTCGTATTTTTTCTCAATATTCTTTTTAAGAAGAATTCAATGAATCCATGAAGAAATATTCATAGTTTATTAAACCACTACGTTTTATAAAAAATATTTAAACAAATAATAATAACATACCATCAATTAACTGTCGTTTCAATTAATTGTATATTTATATAAAGTTTTTATTTATTGTAATTGTTTGTGATACTATTTTTATGTGTTAATTTAGTTCATTACGTAGCACGTACGAAGGTCGACTACGCCGTAGTTACTAACCGGCGCTATTGTTTCCAAGATAACTGACTGTTATAATTGAATATTAGATTAAATTTTTTAAATTATGTATTGTGGTAGCTATTGAGGATATTTTTTTTTAATTTGGCAGTAGCCAGTCGCTAATTATATTAAAATATCTGTATATGCCAAGTTTCAATTTGTCGACCAATGGGATAATAACGATGTTAATTAGAACTCTAATATAATTTTCTATCATTCTCATTTATTACTTTTTTTATTAATATACTTCTTACTATTCAATATTAAGTATCTGGAAAATCACATAAAAATGTTATTTCATGCTTAGCACTGCTAAACCTACAACAGTTAATTAAAACTAATATAGTAGAGAATGATATATTACAATTTCTTTATTTCATTTGAATTTTACATTGTTCTTATAATACAAAACCGCTTATGAATTAGACTTAGCTAATTTACTTACTTAACTAGTCTAATTCATAAGCGGTTTTGTATTATAAGAACAATGTAAAATTCAAATTAAATAAAGATATAGTAATATATCATTCTCTACTATATTAATTTTAATTAGCTGTTGTAGGTTTAGCAGTGCTAAGCATGAAACAAGAAGTTATTTCAAAATTACAGTTTTCCACAATTTACTTATTTATCTATTAAGTGTCCTATTCCCAATATATGTATATACATATATATACGTCTATTTTTGAGAATATATGTTTACCTTGATTTGGTTGTCTATGGTGGACAAATTTTATATATCAGGCTCTTGATTTCAATGGTATAATTTTTGCATTCTATTTTTTGTCAATTTATTCAAGCTCTTAATTACAAGTGCGTTGATCTCTTAACGGTCCTTTGTAAATAATTATCCCAAGGCACAAACACGAGTAAAAGCTAAATGCTCTATTAAATGTCACGAATCTTTATCGGCAAACTCCGGTTTCGAGGTCAGTGAAGATAATCAGTCACACCGCATGCTGGTTTCGCACAAGGGAGTCCAAATATTTCCGGAAATTATTTCGATTATGTTCTTATACGTCTAAATCTGAATGTAGAGATTGACTGACATATTGGATTTATCTGGGTAAATGTTTTGTTTGTTATTATATTGATCTGATATGGGAAGTATTGCGTCATACACGCGATTACAATTTGGGCAAACAAATTCGGAAAACATACAGATTTTTTATCTCGATTTCTTTTAACAGAAAGGTTAAACAAAATAATAATTTTGGCGATACACTACCTAATATATTTTATTCTCAATTATTTCAAGCCCACACTTTACATATACTGTATAATTTAATCCATACTTTTTAATAATTTAACATTACCTCCCATATCAAATAAAAATTAAAAATTTAATATTATTAAGGTAAACAGATTTATATGCTCTGTTCCCTAATTCTAATTCCTAAGATGTGTTTTAATATCAATTCAGTTGTATTAATTCAAACTTAATAAAAATAGATGTATTATTTTTTATATTCTGTTGATTTGTTTTTCAATTTAACCATTTAAGGAAATCAACTTAATAACCGCCTCAGTAAACCTAGATTGAGTCAATAGATCGGGATTAGAAATATTCAAATGGACAATCAGACTATTAGTAGTTATACAGATATTCGAGGTTTTCGCCTTACAATCCAGGAAATGAGGGTAAACCTACATGGATCAAGACGATCGATCGTGATTTAATTTATATTATTCCCAATCTTGCAATTAAAGCCGATCAAATTATTATATATTTATCTTATTTTCTTTTGTTTTTATTTTATTATTATACAGCCTATTTATCCCCGATATTATTCCCGATCTCTTAATTTTAATGACCGCTCTAATATTTTTTTTACCCATGACCACAGTATTTATACCCTGAGCTATTTAGTATGACGATAAAAAATACATGATATATATATATATATATATATATATATATATATATATATATTATATATATATATATAGGTATATATATATATATATATATTTATTTATTTATCTGTAAATTCTCCATTCATAAACATTTATTTTAATTGAATAGGTTGTAATTTATTCAATATTCTGTGAAATGTTCAATGCCGTGTATTGAATTGCGAAATCGTTTAGATATTGCGAAATTTTATTGATAAATGAGAGAAATTTTAAGTCGCAAATGTGGAACGATATTAAATATATATTACAATTTCTTTATTAACATAAGTTTTTACATTGATTGATAGAACAATACATCTTTGGAAATTGACTTAGGTGTACAGAGTGTTTACATCTTTTTACCTATAACTAACATGAGAATGTTTTATTTAAATTTGACATGAGTAATAGTATTTAATTATAGAAAGAATGGGAAAAAAATAAAAAGCCATTTACAAATTTGAAGATTAATAAATAATAACAACGATAAAGCAATATTAACAAAACAGTTACAAAATATAATGCTTAAAAACTAAATAACAATTTGTTTGGGTAAAACCAAATTTGAGTTGAGTGGATTATTGGAAATTTTATTTTATTTTTAAAAATAATATCAGTTTTGGAAGTTCATTGGTAAAATGAACTTTCGTTTCCTCGAGACATATTTGGTTTTATTTACATGTCTTATGATTGGGTTAGTCGGGAAGTTAGTCATTTTAGTGTAATGTTTTTTACTCAAATCTGCGATATTTGCTTTGATCATTTTTAACTTAATGTCCTCGTGGACTTCTTTAAGAAATGTGCCAGGTTCAAGATCCAAGGCCATCTTAAGACACTTGTTTTGGACAATTTGAATTTTATTAATATGATTTTGCCGCAGTAGACCAAGCTGGGCATCCATACAAGAGAATCGGTCTGATAATTGATTTATAAAGAAGTAGCTTATTCTTGGGTGACAGCTGACTACGCCTGTTAATAAGTGGATATAAGGTGTTAATAGCCAGGTTGCTCTTGTCCACAGCATATTTCACATGCTTGGACCAGTTCAACTTGGAGTCTAGGATAACTCCCAAATACTTGACTTCTTTGAGCCAAGGAATTTGTTCGTTATTGATACTAAGAGGGGGATGTGGGATCGCTTTCTTTTGTTAGTAAATATTATTGCTTCAGTTTTACTCTCGTTGAGTTTTAATTTCCAGCGAGAGTAATACTGTGTTAGTAGGTCTACAGATGCTTGGAGGCGTCTACGAATTGTGTCTAATCTGTAAGATGATGTGAATATAGCGGTGTCATCCGCGTAAAGAGCTAAGGAGCAATTACGAGGAATAGGGATGTCATGGATGAAGAGATTGAAAAGATAAGGAGCGATAATACTTCCTTGCGGAACTCCGCAAGGATTGGATGCTGTACAGATTTAACATTGTTAATATCTACTGAGAATTTTCTGTTAGTAAGATAAGATTGAATAACTTTGGTGAGATATGGTGGAGTGTTAGTGTTAATTAGTTTGTGAATGATACCATCAAACCAGACTACATCAAAAGCTTTGGCAAAGTCCAGGAAAATCATTCCCGTACTTTTTTTATTATTAAAATTTCCTCTAACATGCTGTGAGATTCTTGTTAGTTGTGAAGTGGTACAATGGCCCGGTCTAAATCCGAATTGTTCATTAGGAATGACGCAATCCAGAGTTTTTCGCAGGCGGGTTAATATGACTTTCTCTAGGATTTTACTCATGCAGGGGAGGAGACTGATAGGACGATAGCTACTGGGAAGGGATTTGTCTTTACCAGGTTTAAATATAGGGACTACTTTAGCTGCTTTCCAATTATCTGGAAAATATCCAAGAATAAGACACGAGTTAAATATTTTAACCAAACAATCAAGAGCCTTTTGTGGTAAGTGTTTAATAAGAGTGTTGTTAATGTTGTCGTGTCCTGGTGATTTTTTATGTTTTGAGTTTTGAATAATATCAGAGATTTCAGAAAGAGTTACCTCGTCAATCTCACATTCAGAATAGTTGTGAAGATTCCTAATTGACTTAGTAACTGCTTGTTCTGTGAGACTATCTGTAGTGTCATTATGTGTCAATGTGTGTGCTTTAACGAATGTTTCAGCGATGAGATCAACTTTCTCCTGAGCCTTGTAAATAATTTTATTACAGTCTTCGCTCCTGAGCGGAGGGATAAAGGATGTTTTTCTAGTCATCGACTTACACATCTGCCAAAGTGAGTTATTTTGTGTTTTGAGAGACCTTATCTTCTGTTCCCAGGATTCATTTTTATGAATTTTAATTTTATGTTTAATTTCTAAAATTAGCGCATTTATGACAGATTTGAGTTTACAATTTCTTTTCTTTCGCCACTGATTCATTAATCTATTTTTTACATGAATTAAGTCCACAATTTCAGATGGAAGTTTGTTCTTAAAAGTATTGTTAATGGTTTTAACAGGAATATATAAGGCGGCGGCGTTCTTAATAGAATCTGTGAGTGTAGTGATTGCATTGTCAACGTGAAATGTGTTGTTAGTGTCGAATTTAAGTGTAACGTTATTGTTAATATGAGTTTTGTAAGCGTTCCAATTAGCCGTCTCATAACTAAAGAAGGTTTTTTGGGTGATTTTGTAATTTCCGCCGATGTTAAATACAATAGGGAGATGATCGGAGGAAAGTGACTGTATTACGTCAACTTCGGTGAGAGAAGGACAACCCTTAACCACTGCAATATCAAGGATGGATGGATATCCTTTGGGTGGGAAATGCGTTGGACTTTCGGGGAAAAGGATACGAAAGTCTTTTTTATCACAATATTCTCTTAGTAAACGGCCATCCTTATTTCCGCGAATACAGTGCCAAAAAGTGTTTTTACAATTAAGATCACCAGCAATTATAACATCCTTACCGAGAGACATAATTTTGTGGATATCATCTTGACAAATTTCTATTTTGGGTGGCTTATAAACCGAGGCAATAATGTGAGTTTTATTATTAATAGATACACTAATTGCTATTACTTCAATTGAGTTAGTTTTACGAATTACAACTTTCGAATGACATATAGAGTCTTTCATCACGATTAAAACACCACCGCCTGTTTTGCAAACTCGATCGTTGCGATGTATTACAAAACCTGGTCTTCTCAGAATTATATTTGTATTAAGAAACGTTTCACTTATCAATGCAATGTCAACACTTTCTCTTAACATAAAGTCAATCATTTCGTCGAATTTATTTGAAATTCCCCGGGAATTCCAAGCAACAATCTTAATATTAGAACAGTGACTAACCTTAGACATTATCAAGCGATGCGGCGAGCTCCATGATGAGATATATCCTTTCATTCTTTGTCTGACATGTCTTTAGCTTCCGCTGAAGCTCTTGAACCTTCAATACAAGAGTCATCAGGTCTCCTATCGGCATATCAGCGCTAGAGATTGGGGCGGTAATGTTCTTCGCAGTAGATGTGGTGGTGGGACCTTGGGCAATCTGTGCCCATGACAGGTCAGTCACGTGATGAGATGTGGACGGGGAGATGACCTGGGCGGCCATTGGTCCACGAGCAACCTGGGACCAGGAGCGTCCGTTGACGATGTTCGGGGGCGGCACTGGTGCACGCTGGGTGGCCGGTCTCGCAGCTGGCAGCTTGGGGGTAGATCTTAATTTGATCTGCTTCTGTCTGTCAGGGCAATCTTTGTAATTTGCAGTGTGGTCCCCTCCGCAATTGCAGCATCTTGCGGGGGAAGTGGCATCCTTTATGCATGTGGAAGTCTGGTGATCGCCGCCACATTTCACGCATTTGAATGCGTTGTTGCAGTTGGATGCTGCGTGTCCCCACTGTTGACAACGGAAACATTGCGTGATAGAATTTCTCCCAAGAGAGTATTTTTCAATTGTCACTCTACAGTGACAGATATTAGTAGTGTTTTTGAAGTCACTCATATTTGTCTCATTGCTGAGATTTATTAAATATAGGGGTGACTTCGTAATGGAGCCATTTTTTCCTTTCATTAGGAACACGTCTATTATTTTAAATCCTTTGTCGCTAAGGTCCTGCTTGATTTCCTCTACAGGAAGCAGAGGCAGGCCTCGTATGACAGATTTTTTAGGTCTGTCACATTCTAACGTAAAGGAGAAAAATTCCTTGTTTAATGATTTCAGGCCCGCTTTAAGGGCTCTGAAATCAGTGATATTGCTGGTTTGGACTCTGACTTGTCCGTTTGGTTTGTAATGTAGTTGGAATTTATTGATGAATTTCTTGACAATCGTCAAGTTTTCACCGTGCCCTGAAGATTTGAGATATAACGGGGGAGGTTTTTTGACATCCTTATCGGATGACAAAATTACCTCCCCCAGCGACTTAAATTGGTTTTGTTTTGGAATGGAAGTAGGAGTAGTAGGTCTTGGACGTTTGATCGGGTTCTTTGGTAAAAGAAACCCATCGATCGTCGTTTGAGCCATTACGTTTACGAGTTAACTAATGAGTATATGTTACTATGATAAGGAGCGATGGTACCTGATAATAATGGTGAAGTGGATTTTGGCGGCGTTGCGGCAAGCTCGTTATCAGGAGAGGTCGCAGGGCGGCAGACCGGTTTGGTAGTTGCGACACTTGTGTACTTGACACTTTCGAATTTGCTTAACCATGTAAGGAGCACTTCAATATACGTGTGTACAAGACGGCTGTCTGGACGTAACTGATGAACGATATTAAATGGAGACTTGTAATTGAATATTGCTTTGAGAGACGCCAACGAGGCCACATTTACAATTTCACATTCACAAAAGACGCTCTCGTTATGAAATCGAGTGCCTGTGTATAATTATGCCATATTTATATTAAATGTCACATTTACAAATCATTTATCTATAAAGCCCCGTTCAATTAAAGCTTAGGCATGCCATGCCGGTTTTGTGACAGACATAATTAATTTTTAGAATTGGCTTTTAAAATTTCATATCATCGATGATTTATCACAAATTGCTAAATAAATCATTCGTAATAATTCATCAAACTGGGTGTAAAATAGAGACACTAACGGTTTAAAAAATTCCGTAAAAAGATTCAATCAATGACGACGAAAGAAATATTTATTTTAGAACTATTGGTATATTTTTAAACCATACTCATGATTCCCATATATGTTTCATAATGAATTTAATTAGTTATAACCTAATACTTAAATATTTACCAGTTTAATAGCTCAAGGGAAAAGAAGTGTGGCTACAAATACTGTGGTCATGGGTTCAAATCCCACTCAAGTGAAGAATTAATAAATTGATTTGATCGGTTATTACCACTAGGAGATCGGGAATAATTTTAATAAAATCCCGATCGATCGACTTGATCCAGGTTTACTCTTATTTCCTGTTTTGTAAGGTAAATATTGATTATTTAGTCGGTGACCTATGTAACTATGAAAATTAACAATTTCTTGTGTATAAAAAACCCTCTCTAAAAAAGCTTCTCGAGGCGTAAATAAATAAATAATCACCTCAATTTTCACCCTACAATCCAGGAAATCCGAGTGAACTTGGACGGAGACTATAAATCAAGATTTTTGTTAAAATAATCCCTCAATATTTCCCATTGATTTTTTAAATTCCACATATGAGCACTTTGTAGATACCCCATCATTTTCGTATGTTCATAATAAATTGTCAATGATTTGCATGTATTAATATACTTACTTCTTTATATGATATTTTATAATAGCACAAGTGTATTTAATCGTGTAATTTTCTAAGAAACATGGGAGGTGAATAAGTTTTCAAAGGGGATAATTCTCCAACGATCGCAAGGAAAATGATTATGACGTTAATAAAGCAAATAAAGTTATGATGCCCTGTTTATTTTGCAAGTTATCTTAATTTAATAATTAAAATGTAATAAATGGGTATTAAAGTTTCGCTTACAATTAATACATCTAAAGTAAAGTAAGTAAAGTTTTATAACACAAACAAGAATGATGAATACATGTTTTTCCACGGAAAATATCAATGAGTTCTTTTCATTTTATGCAGGTTTTTCTCTGGGGAACAACTTTTTGTCCTAATGAACGTTATAACAATCAAATGGCAAAGCAGTAGAAATGGGAAAGTATTGAATAGTACCCAAAGCTTAACTGTGAAAATTAAAAAGATTAAAATACCAACTGAGGCATATTGGCAATTGATTTATTAATATTTCATCCACCAGTCGATCTGGCTCAATCTATGTTGCAATTTAATTGAATTCCAATGGATTTGCATTTTCAACATCAATAACGGGAATTGCTACATTTTGTATTCATTACCTAATATCGCTATTTTATTATAGCAATCAAACGATTTTCACAGATTTAGTATTTTTTTAATTATTAATTCAAGCTTTTTGGAAAATGAAACGGATCTGCTCGACTTAATAATAATAATCGCAATGGTATTTGATTCAGAAAATCAGATTAAACCTGAATCGAGATGATCTATCGGGATTTTATTAATATTATTACAGCTCTCCTAATCCTAATAAACCGCTCTAATAATGTATTTGGCTTGAACGGGATTTGAACCCATGATCACAGTATTTATACCCTGAACTATTTTATATTACAATAAAACATTATTTATCTGTAAATTGTCCATTCATGTTCATTTATTTTAATTGAATAGATAGTGACTTATTCAATATTCAGAATGAATTACTACCTAACCTGGATCGAGATGATCTATTAGGATTTTATTAATATTATTCCCGATCATCGAATTGTTATATACCTCTCTAATTTTCATTTTTTTATATATTATTATAGAGCTCATTGCTTGATTATCATTTTTCTTAATGCATAATAATCCTAGCTACGTTTATTTTTTCCTACTTTTACTTGTTTTGATATTGCAGTCTGATATTTATATTATTTTTTATGTATTGTATTAAACATAAAAATGTATTTTTTTTAATTCGAGCGGTATTAGAACACATTACTTCATCTTAAGTAAATACTACCTAAATTATTATGATTAATTGCTTTTCATCTAAATACCGTATCGCCTTCCCTATTGGCGGGAGTCCCTTTATAAGGGGTTGGTCAGGCCACCTTGGCCTTTACGGAAGAATATAGTAGAGGTGGTTTCCCAAGCCACCACCAGTAATGAGTACTTCAGGTCTAGTAGATCTACCAAGTGACTCCAGTGGATACCGTTTTTGTCTGTGCCGTGAATCGAATCGAAATAAGTACGTTTATTTTATATATGAAATATTTATTTGTCCATAGAAAGAGCATTTTATGTCCAGATCTTTTTTTTTCCCCGACATAGGAAAACATGTCAAAAGCCATGTTTTTACACCTTCAGAAAACCGACTGACTTGAAAAATCCGTATTGATATTTGGGACTGTGTGTGGGCAGTGCGCAAGACCAGTTGCCTTCTTGCCACGGTATGTTTGCCAGAAATGGGCTTAATCTTGGGTATAAATGCTTCAATAGATTTTTCGTGTATCCCCACGCATGGACAAACAACCCCTCTGTATTTTGAATATTCAATATATGTATACCGAAACGGATAATGGACTTGTTGTTGAATCTACGGTCAAGAAATGGACGAACAAAAAATTGATCATAATATTTTTTTGTATAAACGTCTTATAGATACTGACCCGAATCGTTGAACTATTTCTACTATATAAAAAATACCGTGACGTCTTCCCTATTATTAGTCCCTTTATAATGGGTTGGCCAGGCCTTTACGGAAGAATATAGTAGATATGGTTTCCCAGGCCACCACACAGCAATGAGTCATTCAGATCTAGTAGATCTACCAAGTGACTCCAGTATATCGAACCCGGGAGTCTTCACTCACCAATCCGTTACACTAACCACTGGGCCACAGGGCGGCTCTTTTTTAATAAGTACGTTTATTTGATATATGAAATATTTGTACTTTATTTGAGCATTTTATGTCCAGGGCTATTTTTTCCCGGCATAAGAAAACATGTAAAAAGCCATGTTTTTACACCTTCAGAACACCACAGTGACAGCAACCATTGGGCCACAAGGCAGCTATATATAATATTTTAAATTCTGTTTTGAGGAAACATTTTTTATTATACTTTAGTATTCAATGGTTAATTGGATTTGCACACGGATATGTATTAATGTGTGTAGAATATATTTTACATCCTAAAACAATTCAAAAATACAACGTATATAAACAATATAAACAACACAGTAAATTATAATAATTTGATTTGTTTGTTTATCATGTAAATAAGTTAGTGTTATGCTGAAAAGTTTTAAGTCATTTAAGTTTGCTGTGAATGAAAATAATTGCTATATATTATTTTAGTATAATTTTTTAAGACTGATAATGACTGCAGTATAACGTCCTGTAATTATATTATATTTGATATGAAAGTAATTGTTAAATAGTTTTGGAGCAAGTGTGTTTGTTTGTTACACATTGTCATCCGATAGGTTACTTCATGTGTCATGTGTAATGTTTGTATACAATATCGGATACTTTGGGAAACTTTTTTTCATGAATGAACGATTGTTGGGTGTGTTTAAGAGATTTTCAATTGTTTTTGGTTGACTTTTGAATAGTTTGTTGAAAGTTGAAAAGTTTGCAAAAAGTTGTGAAAGCGCACGTGAATATTCTGACAATGGTCGTTTGTGTGTTTGTTCGTGTTAAAAGTTGATTGTCGTGCGTCTTTGAAGAGTTGCGAAAGTTTTTTTTTATAAAGTTATGATGTAATTGTATACCTTGTTAACCCACTCGATGTCAGCATTCTCATTAAGACTTTCTTCGGGCCCGTAGTCCGCGAGTACGGGCTCACCTTTAAGGCTCTGTTTCCTCCCCAGCATTTCTTCAGCCAGGGTGCCGCCGTGTAAGGCGATTTAAATATAAAAACCAGTCACATCGCAGCGAAGCCGGCGCCTGCCGCGCTACCAACTGACTGCCATCTCCGAAACTACACAAAATATAAAATACCATGTGACCGTAGGGGCGGGGGAGCTACGCAGGGGGTGGGGCTGAAAGAGTGGGGGGTCTACGAAAGTGGTGGGGGGCTACGACAGGACAGGGTAAACCCACCCCTTGGGTCACCACAACCATCCCTCACACACTACACTACGCATGCTCAGACCAATAAACAACATTTTAATAAATAAACTATTTAAAATAAACAACAACCACCGATAAAAATCCATTCCCAAATAATCCACAACCACAAACACAATATAAAAATCAACAAAAATTTTTTTAAAAAAAAATACACCAACAATAATTAAATCGCATATAAACCGCCACCAACATACAACATAAAAATATAAATATTTTTCGTAACAAAAAATAATTTATTAAATAAAATTTCACCCCAAATAACGCATGAAAACGGCCAATACATCACATTTTTATAAAAAAAATTATAACATTTTAAATGCCATCTAATACCCACACTCACGCTTTAAAACCGATTTATAATATTAATTTAATAGTTTAAAAAAATAAATTCAGGGTCTCGCCTCTTTGTGATAATTACATTTAATATTTGCGAGAAAATTCCAAGGCAACCTTGCTGTATTCGGTTCACTCAAACGTGACGTTGGGTGAACGCGTCGTATCGATTGAGCAAAAGTTTTTCGCGACAATTTGAAATTTTTCTTGACTTTTGAAACTTTAAAACTATGTGAAAAATCACTTAAAATGATGCTAAACTTAATAAATATTTAGAATTAATGCGAACGGTCGCCTTACGCCAGAAAATACACTCAACGGAAACGTTTTCGAAATATTCAAACCAAACTTTGTCCAAAGTTAACTTTTACACTTGTTTATAATACATCCGATGCTTTTGACAACTTTTAAAGTACTTTTGTAGAAGTTAATCTCGTCAAACAAACTATTTGGGAAAAACAAACTTTTGTGAAACTTCATAATAGTACCGCCTGAAAATCACAGATGTCGTTGCCTCGTTGCTGAAACAACATTGGAGAAATCAACAGTAGAAATAATTTTGTAGACAATTATAACACTATCAAAATATTTTTTTTAAATATTAAAAAAAATATGTAGGAAAGCTTTTTTATTTTATTAAATATGACTTAATTATTAAGAATATTTTGAAAGAGTACCGTAGATATATATTTATTTATACATAGGGTGGACTTGAATAATTTAATTTTTTTTGTATTTATTAAATTATTATTAATTAAAATAAACAGTGTTTTAGTTTACAGTTCGGGCCACGATCTTGGAATCATCTGTTTCTGTAAAGTACACAGTAGTCACTGTCGTGTGTCTATTATCATCATTTTTTTTTATTTAAATTTTTTTTTATTTATTTGCTTATATTTTCAATATCCTACCACCCTTTAAAATATTTTCAGAAAATTCAAGGTTTACCAGACAAATTTAGGTTTTGAGACACAACAACTTGTTAATTCATTGACTATCGGTGATCTTAACTATTACTAATTTATTTATTTTCCTTACAATCTAAGAAATCATAGTAAACTTGAATCAAGACGATCATTTGAGATTTCCTTAATAATATTTCCGATCTCCCAGTCGTAATAACCGATCAAATAATTTTTTGGCTTGATTGATTACGCTGGTTTAATTAAAAAAATTAAATATTTTTTATACAATATATTAAGAAAAAAATTATTCTTATACCATATGTCTTTCCATTTGTTATTTAACGCGTATTTTTTTTAAACTTTTTAACCATACCCTACTTTCCTTTCTTCCTTCTCAATCATTAAAAGTTTACCCCGTATTTATATGTGTTGAAGTGCAATGCGACAATGAACTAATTGTGTTAATAGAAAGTTTGCATTAACTTTCTGCCAACTTGCAAGAAAATTTATTATAATCTAATATTTAAATTTATATCCGTATGAAAATAATCTTGTATACAATATTTATTTATTATCCCAAGCGATTGATTTTTTAGCTTCAAAAGCTTCGTAATCCTCCCTTTGAAAGCGTCCGCCAAATACGGGCAGATTTACGCCCAAAAGTCGAATATATATTTATTTGATAAAAATGAAATAAATCTCAATAAAATGAATAAAAAAACAATACACAAAATGATATTTGATATGAATTTTTTATACAATACCACTTAAGCAGGCTTTATTTTTCAGCATTCATTTACTCCATTTAATATTTTCACTAAATAATCCAATTGATTCATTTTACCATAAAAAAAATCTGTTAGTGCAATTGATATAAATTATTATGTGAATGGTTTTATTAATCCAATCAGAAAATCAGTTAAATTTAAACAGAACTTTTCATAAAGCTACTAATCAGCTTAACTACCGAAGCTTCTGAACGATAATATTATGAGCTTAAACGAATGCAAACCATGAGTTGGTTCGTTGATATAAAAATCCCTTTGCTTGTTAATTTCGCCTATTAAAAGTTTGCACAGATTACGTCAAAAGCCGATTGAAATATTTAAAATCTTAAAAAAACAACCTCAATATTTTACATACAACATACATTTTTTTTATTTACATACCATCAACATGATATTTTTATTTTCACATTGAACGAGACCATCTGAAATAAAAAATATACATATTAAATAAGAGCGAATCGTTGGTCAGAGGTAGAATGGATACATCCATATTTTTAGAGCTATATGTGTTACATAATATTAAAAACATAAACTTTTCAATAATGAAACAGCTTAATATTCATGTAAATATTTAAACAAACAAAGACTAATGAATAAATAAATCTTTTGGTTGAAAATCATAAAATAAAACAAAGTTCCCCGGGTATCAAACAAACAATTAACCTTGTGATACATTTTTACATTGACACATTTTTTCGAGTATTGATATATTTTTATTGTTAATAGATAAATTTAACCCCTTACCGCATAAGATCTCCGATTTTTTTTATTTTATATATGTTAAGAATAATGAATGGTAAGGCCCGGGAAAAATACTTAAAAAAATATTAAATCATTATTTTTTATTATATTGAGAACGATTTTTCACCTTACTGCATGGAGGGTCAAATTAGGCCACCAAGCGACGATAAATAGATAAAAAGCAACCAAATAACTACGAATTATGTTTTAATTATAACTTTAAAAATATTAATTTATTAATTTTTTTATTCTAAATCTAATGATTTAAGAGAAAAGTAGGCAAATTTCGATACCCTCGCCCGTATCCTTTGACCGGCTCTAATTAAGTATATATTTATTTTTTTATTTTTATAATTACAAATTTAAAAAGCTACTTAAATTTACAATACGATACAATATTCAGTTTATAAAAAAATATACTTGAAATGTATTTTAAAATGCGTTAAAGTTTTTGGCCTAATTTGACCCTCTATGCGGTAAGGGGTTAAATATAGCTTTCGAATAATTGCCCTTATTCATCGATATTATAAAATGAACTAATTGCAATAATATCAGAAATCCGATTGGAACATATTATATAATACACTGAATCAAATTGAAATACCTCATCACACCACACAATTGGTGCAGGAATTGAACCCACGCTCCTCGAATACCTGCCTTTAACCGCTAAACTAACAATGCATATGACTAGTCAACAATAATTCGCTTGTACATAGGTAATTGTATCATTATATAAAATAACTATGTAACTAATTTTCAATGTATTTGTGTGTATGGTTAATTAAAAGATGTCGAATCAACATTTTTCCACACAATCACAGAATTAGTAAAAGAACTAAGTAGTTCTCTCTCTTTTATACATTATGACAATGCTACATTGTAATGAAAGCTTCCATGTCCTCGAATTTCTCTTACTATTATAGTTCTAACGCAGATTAAAGACACTAAAACACTTCTTATTAATTATTAATAAAAAAAATATAATTCTAATATATATATAGATAGATATATATATATATATATATATATATATATATATATATATATATATATATATATATATATACATATATATGTGTGTGTGTGTGTTATTAGAAAGATCGATAAGTGACAGATAAACAATACGAACGACAAAAGCAAGCTTTTAGTAAAAAACTCATCATCGTCTTTCACATTTTTATTATTGCCACTCGTTTGTTTTACTTTTGAGTAATATGTATTTTGAGAATATGTAAGAGCGAGAAAAACATCTAAAATATTGCATTTGTAAGAAAGGAAAATAAATATTTTTATAATTAATATAATTATCACTGATCACAGCAGCTTACAATAAGTCAGTTTTCTTTTAAGTTTATCTACAATTTGATATTCTCACTAGAAAAAAAACATCAAACAAAATAAAAAATGTACGAAATTAATAAAATTAACAAGTATTTTATCACTACTAATTTTTTTATCTCAAATTTTCTACTTTTGTTTACTATTTAATTATATTTAAGACAAATAAGGCATGTAGCTCATCTCCTCGATTTATCGGTCTACATAATATGAACACAACTATTTATGAATTAATAGCTTTTAAATAATTCACTTGATTCAAATTTGGTTTTATCCAATCAATCTGTTATTTAGTTTAATACTTTGTAATTGTTTTTGTTAATGTTGAGTCTATTCTTGTTATTGTTTATCAATCTTTATATCTGTAAATAGGTTTTTTATTTTTTCTCATACTTTGTATTATTTAATTTTAAGTATCTCCAATGTCACATAAAAATGATATTCTCATGTTAGTTGTAGGCAAAACGATTTATATATTCATAAGATGTTTTCATAAGAAAACAAGCAATTATTGTACTAAGAATTTTTGATATTTTTTTAATTTGTTTATTTATAAATACATTTATTTTTATATCATACTGCATACCACTAGAGCATTACGGGAGATCCGGGGTATCTGAACAGAACAGTCAGTTGTAACATGAAACAGAATTACAAAAAGAAATACAATATTAATAAAAGAAGAAAAAATATGGTACAGTGTAAAAGATATTAATGAAATTTAAATAAATACATGCTGTTTAATTAATTTGAGATCATCGAGATGTAAACTGTATCTCAGATTTCAAACTGTATCTCAGATGTATTTTTAAAGTAATTTTTTTAATTATTCATTTTATAAATACACAT
This sequence comes from Agraylea sexmaculata, assembly GCA_022606485.1. Taxonomy (NCBI): domain Eukaryota; kingdom Metazoa; phylum Arthropoda; class Insecta; order Trichoptera; family Hydroptilidae; genus Agraylea; species Agraylea sexmaculata. The sequence goes on along the minus strand of JAGTTH010004998.1, from coordinate 8,964 downwards.
ATTATTATATCATACTACAGGGATCCCAAGTCACAGTGATAATAATGTAGCACTCGTCAGTTAAAGGAAAATAAAGAAAAAGAAATATAAGTTTTAACAAAAAAAATATTAAAATAATAAAAGAAGAAGACACAACCTATAATAGATGGTACTAATGTAAAGGATATAAATGAAATTTAAATAAAAACATGTGCACGCGGTTTAATAAGTTTGAGATCGTCGAGATGTAATCTTTCAAACTATATCCATAGTAAATTTATTAAATTATAGACGAAAATATATTTGAGCTATTTGAATTTTTACATATTTTTTTAATAATTTTTAAGTTCATAGATTTAAAATTCATATAGACTAAATTGTACAAAGATATCATAGTATTTATATATATTGTTGGGACATCACCAATCAATATATACATATGTTCCGGTCTGTCACTCAAAAAATGGCTATTTCCCAAAAAAAGCTACCCTTAATTCTATGCGACATCATCCCCTAGTGATAGTAGTTATTTCAGGAATATGTAGTATTTGTGAGTGTGCGGTTTTCCCCATATATTAACACCACATACAAAATATACTTGGACGACCTTCTGTCCCCACGTCACGTCATACGCTATGAAGATGACAGTATTTTTCGATAATATCAAACGAACTAAGTAACAAAATGAATATAGACATGTATAAATTCAGCCCATTTTTGTTAGGTTTATTTTATATACCTTTATTCAATCGAAACGCCCACACCGTGTATATTATAAGATTAAACTAAAATATGTTTTCATAAATAGAAATAAATGCGAGATTTAAAAATAATCATTATTTTCATTTCTACTAAATGCTCTCACCTTAATCGTTATATGTTACAAACCGTAAAATCATCCACAATTTATTTTGAAAGCGTAAAAACATTTTTATGACATCTCCCTTATTTCTAAAAATAAATTATTTGGTGTAAGCATGGCTGATTTTCTTTCTTAGTAATTCGTTAAATATAAAGCATTATTAATCGGAGAATTATGGTGTAAAAATAAAGCTTTTTGCATTATATAAAGCCCTTAAAATAATATGATGGTATTAATTGATTTAATTCATTCATGACCTTTTGTAATTATTTATATTCAATTAAATTGGAAAAATTTATTAATTGTATTTAATTTCATTATTTTTAAATCAAGCAAGAGCTATTACGCTTTTCACTATATAAAATATGCATAGCTATCGTTCTTTGTCTTTACACTAAACTCGTATGTATTTTATTATATGACAATTAAAAAATATAAAATATTCAAAATTTTGAATGACACAAAAGCCTCGTAAAGACCGCAACGTGATTTTAAAAAAGTTTTTCCATTCATCCACATAAAATGCTTCATACACATTTCATAGAAAATCAAACGATGGTTCAGTCTTTTGTTTTTACATTGAAAACTTACAAAACCATTTATGAATTAAACGACAGTTTACTGCTGAATTTATATAATAGAATACCTCCAACGAAAATATTTCAGTTACGAAATATATAGGGGAAACGCGTTCTTGTTCGAGACAATACGCGCTTTTTTCTCAAAGTTCTATTTGTTTTGCGTAAAGCTTTTTGATTTTTGAATAACTAAAGTTGTTTTATAAGAAGAAACATTTCTAATAAACCTTTTGAAAAAGCAGTTCATTGGGCTTCAAAGTATTGTACAAGTTGTTAACTGAAAGACGTAAACTTTATGCAATCAAAAGCGTCACTAGAAAGCGTTGCTTTTACAAATTCACTTGTGTGAAAATTTATTATTTTACAAACCGAAAGAACTTAATTAAAATTTCAAAACATTTAGTAAAAACACATAGATACCTAGATTTTTTAATTAATACTTTAATAATTGATTTTTTAATGTGTTGTTAAATTTAACGTCAATTTATTCAACAATAGCAATAAAAGTTGAAAGGAATTTAAGGAAATGATTTATGTAGATTTGAATCCCATCAACCAAAAATATATCTATGAATAGGTGGAAACTTGTTGCATGTCATAATTTACCGAAAATTTTGTTAATCATACAAAATCGTAGTTATGTTCTTAAAAAAATATATTATGTCTCAAAAATACCAACAAACAGTTTAACCCAATTTGACACACCCATTAAAAAAATGAAATCAACAAACGTAAGTATTTATAAAAACATCGAGGTATGTGTATTAAGTAAAAGTTTTGAAATTTTAATTAAGTAATAATATTAATAAAATACCGATCGATCGTCTTGATCCAGGTTTACTCTGATATCCTGTATTGTAAGGTAAATACTGATTATTAATTCGGTGACCTGTATAACTAGTAATAGTGAAGATCACCACACAGACAGACAGCGAATTAATACGTTGTTGTCTAAAAATCAAAAAAATAACTATCCCTTTTAGTTGATCGGGATGAATTAATAGATAATTTATTTCATGATTTATGAATTCGTTCCCAATTCGTTGCAATATATTCAGAGGAGAATGAAAGGGATAATATTAATAAAATCCCAATCGATCGCCTTGATCCAGGTTTACTCTGATTTATTGGATTGTAAGGTTAATATTAAATCGGTAACCTGTGTAACTGTGTGTAACTGTGTGTAACTGTGTGTAACTGTGATATTGTCTCCCTCTCGCTGAGGATCTCATGAAGGGGCCTGGTGCCCATGGTGTTCCTGAGGGTTGTCTGGGCCAAAAGTCTTGTGGAATGATGGGCATTTTCAACATTAGCAATGGATATTGTTGCATTTGACACTCGGCACTAATAAACCACAGCATCGACAGAAACAGTTACACTGTCCTTCGTCAACACCTAAAACATATTAATAATAAAATTAAAATAATCCTAAAACCTACTAAATAGACTTAACTTAGAAAAAACACTCGTACTGTTTATCTGTCACTTGTCGATCTTTCTTATAACAATACACTTAATATGGTAAATTTCAAATCATGAAAAGTTGACAATTTACATGATCATTTATAAGAAAAATCTTGTTTCTCTCGAGTGTCGGATTTTAAAGACGAAGAAGATTTAATATATATATATATATATATATATATATATATATATATATATATAACTATATATATATATATATATATATATATATATATATATATTATCAATACAATACCACATCTTCGATTTCTAATCGGGTTTTCTGCCTTGTCAAAAAAAGTGTTTTTGTTCTCGAGTGTCGGATTTTAGGGACTACAGTGTTGCAGGTGGCCACAGCCCATGTATGTGTGAAGTTTATGTATAATATGCGCATGTATTAGTGCCATTCTTGTTCAAAAACAATACGCATGATACTTTTATTGGTTTTTTTATTATCAGTTGAGTTATTTATTCAAAACTACACTCCTTGCAGTTAGTTAATATGGAATACAAAGCATTCAATGCAAGAGATTTTTTATACTTTTTCATACTTAGTTAGCTTAGTAGTTTTTTTCAGTTTTAGAGTATAGATTTCGGAGTGTGGTCACGGGTTCAAATCCTGCTATATATATATATATATATATATATATATATATATATATATATATATATAAAACATAATAAAAAAATGTAAGTTTTGTTTTTCTAAAAAATAGATATGACTTAGTAACAAGCAAAATGCCAACATAATTCTAATAATATTATCTGTGTCACGAGATTGTAAATATAATATGAAATGTCCATGAATATTAAATAAAGCATCACCCTTTAATCTGAACGCAATTTTCATCAATGTACAGTGTAAAAATATGAATAGCATCACTGATCCAAAAGACTACTTGCATACAAGCAAGATTGGAACCCGCAATCCTTTGCTCATGGCCATGAGTCTAACAAACATGTTATTTTATATGAATTACATACCCGCGATTGCAATACAGGGTATTCCAACATTTACGCAAAATATTATTTTAGTAAGAAATAATATTGATATAAAAAATTATATGGTAGTATTAAGTTATATACAATATATTAAAGCAAATGGTCTCTACGATTCATTGGAGTGTCTTCTTGTATACATTATGAAGCTGAAATTCATACTCTTAATTTTTAAACTGGTATACAATTATTTTGGAAAAATCTATAATATTTTTCATCGACCATATCACGTACCTATACAATAAAAAAATATCATATTATATTTATGAAATAAATGACGCTTTTTAAAATACATAGATATTCAACATCTTGATTAAATCGGTCGATGTTTAACATTGTTCAATTTTGTAGTCACAAAGTCTTTCGCTATTATGAAAACAGTTTTTTTCAGTGCCTTCCAATCTTGTACCATTTCGCTGTGACCCTCTTTATATTGGTTCGTTTTTTCCGGTGATATTACTTCGCGGAAATTGTTTTTTTTTTTGTTTTAAAAAAACATACTGCACTTTATGAGCAAAACCTTTTGCAATGTTAATGCAGTATGTAGGAATCGATAAAAGGGATTTTAATATGTCCCTACGACAAGTAGGTATTGATTTCATTTTAAATTCTGTGGGAAAACTGTAGTGTGCTTTAAACATTCATTTCTGACAATTTACTAAATATATTTTAAAATAATAGGCACTTTCACAAAATACTGTTTTTATAAATCTGAAGATAGCGTTTGTGAAAAATATATTCATAACCGTCCTGTTGCTGCGTCTTATAATGTGAATATGTCGTGATTGCCCAAAGGATTGTAACACTTTTTCAAAAACTAATATCAAACATAATAAATTTAACTATAAAAAGAATGAAAAGTGATTTGCTAACAAATCTTGCGATTAATGTAAAAATCACGAGCATATACGATCAATTGTATAGTCAAATAAGTATATTTCGACACTAACGTGTTTTTCAATTAACTTTTTAATATCCATAGTGTCTTATTAAAGCTTAACTTGTCATAATCATGTTGAAATAACTAAACCACATCTCGGAAAATGTGGTTCAAGACTTAAATAAGAGAGTGTTTGCTGAAATCATGCCATTGTTCTACATAGCATCTTCTTTTCAACAAATGTGATAAAATTTTATTTTAAATCATATGAGAAAATTTTATTTCAAACCATAATGTTTTCTTAGTCTCAGTATACAACCTCAATTTAGGTGCAAGTAGTATTGAAATGGGTGACCGGTAAGAATAAATTTCAGTAATGGCCCTGTAAAAGCCCTAGCTCTGTAAATTCTCGGAGTATTTATTATATGTAACAAATGATTATTTCTTATAAAAAACGGATTTTCTCATATAAAATAGTATATAAATACTCTATTTATCATTACTTAATATGATTCGCACGATTTTAATTTGTGTGTGTGTTAAATAAATAAATATGTTATGCTCACTGTAATGAGTTTTCTATCGGTTAGTTTAACAGTAAATAAAAGCAGGAACGTATGAGAAACCAAAACCACCCCCAAAAAAGCCACCCCACATCCCACCATCTCTTAGAATATCAAGGGGGTGGAACGCATAGAAGTAGCAAGGTTGCTCAAGAAAAATAAAAGCATTTGTTGGTTATCAAAATCCAGAGCCTTGCGGTGTGAAACCACAATTAACACAGTACTGATTATTTATTAGAGTTCATGTACAGAATAACTGAGCAATCGGAAGAGTTGTCGTGAAGATAACGAGCCAGTGACGTCTGAATTGGTTGACAGCTCAAGGTTCTATTTTAGATATCTATTAACCTGCCTAGATATGTGTAAGGTGGTGATGTTTGCCGGAAATTGAAAATAGCATTTCCTTGCAAAGCTCTCCTTGTCTCTTTCAGCTGAAAGTCCTATCGCGCATGCGCCACTATCCTGCCAAACCTCTCCAGGGGTGTATTTTAATAATATTCTTAATAAATAATTATGTCCAGAACACTACACTTTGTAATGTTTAGTTTATATCTTTAAACAATTCCAATAATCATAATATTAATCATAATAATCATCCATTTTCTGCCCTATACAAAAACAACTAGAGTTGCTTTAAAAAATGTAACATAATAATAGTAGCTCAAGACCATTTATGACAACAACAAATCAATATGATATTTGAATTTAATTTCAATTGAACATCTCTTATTATAATTATGACTGTGATAAATGTATATTTAATTACATTACAATTAACATTAAATTCTGTCAATATCATTTCTAATTGTGGAATTCTGTCGATTAAATATTTGTTAAACAAAGAACCTTTTTCATTAAACAAACTATAAATCATTATATATATATCTAATCATGTTATATATGTTTAATGATAATTTATTGCGAATTCCTGTCAAACACAGAATCTTTGATTTAGTTTGATATGAAAACTCTATATAAATACACGCCTTAAATATTCAATGATTTTTTTCATTATATTTACGTTTCCTTCATGACATTGATTAGTAGCTATATAATAATAATAGTAATAATAAGATGACAGAGGAGAAAAAATATTATTTGACACAATAATATAATAAAGGAATAATATAAAGTACAATCATGTATTTTTGAGTAGTAAAAAATTGCGTAACCTTAAATTTAACATTGTTATAAAATTGTGAATGATTAATATATTCTGTTCAATGTAGTATTGTTTTATTTTAATATTTTATTTTGTAATAAATTACGTAAATTAATTCGATTCCAATTCAACCCTGGGGGATGCTGGATTTTCTGTCTATAAGGGTGAGGACGACGCCGGCTGCTCGTCACAACGGTTTCGACTGTGCTATTGAATAGTCCTGTCTACACCTGATACTCCTCCAAAGGTAAGTTCAAAACTTATTTTCAACTAATAAAGAGAAGAAAAATTTCCACAAAAGGACCTCGCAGAATATCCCATCACTTTTGAACACTTTTAACGGGAATTTTACAACTTTAAATACGCTTTTCAAGTTTTATTCGATGCCTTTTTTCTGTTTACGTGTTAAATACGGCAATTTTATTTAACTATATTAATTTATTCAACAAAAAATCAAATGACTGTTTGAAATTAACCTTTTGAAAAAATATTCTTTGAGAGATTTTTTTCAATTTCACAATATCAAAATAAAATTTATTTTGGTAAAATGTTTAAATCAATATAAATAGTAAATTTTCTCTAAAATTATATTTTAATACTACCTTATACCTACCTACACACGTTTTTATTTAACTGATAAATAATTATTATATATTATATGAAGCCATTTCTGTTGTTTGATTTTCAAATTAAAAAAACATGTATGAAAACCTAAATGGCATATTTAAGGAAATTTCGGGGTGGTAATTCATCAGTGTATAAAATAATTATTACTGTGATTTTAAATAAAAAAAATTGTTTCATATTGTATTATAATTTATATTCATCATGTAAAATTTAATGAAGAGGGATAATAAAAAAACACATTTAAATATATTCATATTTAAATAAAATAACACAAGGAAAACAATGAAAATTCTTATTTTTCGTCTAAATTTATGTTATTTAAATGTGTATATTTGGATTAAATGTAAGACCAGATTTTAATTTTATGCCGTTTTATATAATCGTGGTAATATTATAAAAAGTTCAATACAAGGCATAAAAATTAAATTCTAAATGTATTTCCACAAAAAATCAACAAAATATAAAACCGTTTGTTCGTATGGAAGTTTCCGGTCAAACTGAAAAATACATCTTGTATATGCACTGATTTCTTTATATAATATTAAAGTAAAAGCGAAGGAGCTTACATTTGAATTTTATTGAAAATGCAAAGGAATTTCGCATTTCCTGTTTATATTTGTCATTTTCAAGAACTTTTCCATTTGTATTCTGTGCATAATAAATGAGAATATACAAGAAGTTTCTGTCTCTATTAACGAAATGAATGAATACTTGACATTCCGACATTGTCGTGCATTCTATGGCTTTCTTTTAAAAAACATATTTTCGTCCCTGGGGATTGTCCAGCTCAGAAGGTGAAGTGAAGCTTCCAATGCAGTCTCCTGTTGATAATTGCACCTGAATGATTTTACGTCCTGGAAAATTTTATACCTGAAATGTTTCACTATTTGATTTTCACATTTTTACCGTCACGTTATCTGGTTGACAGTTTCGTTTTGAACTTCCATTAGCGAATTGCTGGAAGATGTCAAAAGACCGCATATATTTTAATTCATCCCGGTTTGACAAATACAAGTTTGATATATTAATAAATTGTTCAAATAATGTTTCAATTCTCAAAAAAGGTTGTATTCAACAAGAAGTTAAAAAATATGTAACAAATTTTGACAAAAAACACATTTTTTATCAAAATCAATCAATTTATCATTGATTTGTAAAATATAGAGTATGGGGTAATGTATGAAAAAGCAAATTGGGGTAATTGCCCCCCACGGTTTATTGGCATATTATATATACATATGCTGTACGGCATATAAAAGTCCGGCCAAACAGAACGCGAAATTCATTCGCGGCGAACTGTCAACGAGTGGAAATTCGTTGGCAAATTTATACTTGTATGTATTACAAGTGTTAATGAACAAAATTAATCTTAAACTTTAGAAATGGGGCTAAAAATTCAGCCACATAATCAATAATAAATTTAGAAATTAAAAAAATACCAAAAATTACATCTTACCATTCAAATCTTATGTACATATATGCATTTGTATATTTCTGGGATATTCTTTATTATTGGGCTGTATATTTGAAGATGTAGCCTTATGGGTTAAATAAATTAATCACAAATTTGAGCGATATTCGTAGTGGGCTTTATTTTATGATGATATTAATATCTGTATAGTGATTTGGGTGATATTGAGAAGATAGGGTGTGATTATAATATGTTCACTTTAGGGTGGTTTTCCCGCAATTAGTTGCGTGTTACCGGACACTTGAGGGTTCTGTGAACAATTTACCCCAAAAACCCCTAAATGTTAAATTAATCTACCAATAGAATAAAAAAAAAACATTTTCTTCGTAGTAAAAAAAAATATCGTAGTATAAAAAAATATTTTTTATAGTATAAAAAA
>JAGTTH010004995.1:0-87240 GCA_022606485.1 Agraylea sexmaculata | reverse complement strand
GAGATAATTATTGGGTTAAGGTTATCTGTTACCGACGACCTCTGTTCTGTTGGAAGCGTAATAAATTAAATACAATCCCGTATCTCATTTCCTTCAGTAGGTACAACTAGGCAAAGGTCTGGGTTGTTTATACCGTCCTTTGTGTACACACTATTATAGTGCACAGGGACACAAATATGATTACAACGGGTCAAATGTGGGATAGATAGCAACCGGAATATATATATCTAACTTATTGTTTTAATATTTATTTTAATAACCGTGACCCAAGCAAGGTACCCTTTAAAAACAACTCTCGGTGGACCTTTCCCGACAAACCAAAATATTAAAACTAATCATAATGTATACGATAAAATGGTACCTCGATATACGTTCTCTTTTTTGATAAAATATGACCTTATGACTCGCGTGCATCGTCAAACGAACAATAAAAAAGATGCATTATGAATAAAAAAATGCGTCATCATATGTCAAAGATTTTTTTTTCACAAAATTGTGTATATAAATTGTTTCATTACTCTATGCGTAAACGATTTATTTTCCATAAAAAAAACACGTTCAATATACATACCGACTGCTCCAGCGTATAATATCGTAAGTGCAAAAAAATATCTGTGTGCTCTTAAGTCTTTATGGAACTGAGCTACATATTGCATGTATGAAACGTTAAAAAATGTTGATTAATTAACCTATTAAGTGGTACTTTTTCGAAATACTAAAATAGTCCTATTTGACAAGCAACTAATGTAGATTCATCCATTATCTATACCACATTTCATGTCTCTGTCAATAGAAGGTGTTCAATCGTAAGTTGTTATATTTTATAAAAAAATATTAAACCGAGTGACACGTGACAGGCAGTGTTACCAGATTGAATATGTGGCTTAGTTTCATAAAGACTTAAGAGCACACAGATTTTTTTTGCACTTACGATATTATACGTTGGAGCAGTCGATATATACGTTCAATGATATGGAACATATTAAGTTCGTATATCGAAGATTCACTGTATTTATCATATGATATAAAATTCGATGAGAATGATTTTTTTTCACTGACCTGATGTGTTTATCCAATTGAATGAATTATCCGAAAAGGCCGAGGGCGGTTAATGAAAAGCTTCACTTGTTATACAGACAAAACAATAAGGTGATGTGGTCGGTATAAGCACAGTTGTACAGATGACACTTTAGGTTGGAATGCGAGGTCTAAAAATGTGAAAGGAATGAGCTCTTATATTTATACATATGAGAGACAATTCTATTTCGGAGTTCGTAATATTGCCGGGGCTGAAGAAGCGTCGCGACGCGTGCTTCCCGTTCGAGCGTTAGAGCGCGACTGTCGGTCGTCGGCCGCAAATCTCATACATACATACATTGAAAATATTTCCCGTTTGAAAAATTGACAACGAAATAAGAATTTCCATCCATCCATCATTTTTTCACTCTTTAACGTATTATATGCGATAGTATTTTTTTACACAAAATTATATTATACAACCTGCAACAGAACGTATCAAGCTTAAGTTCACCCATACAGAAATGATATGCATATTTATTTTAGAAAATATTTGTTTTTCTTCCTTTTCTTTTTGTAAAAATACTTTTTTTTTATTTTTGTGTTTCGTGTTCCAACTGACGAGTGCTGCTGCAACTGACGACTTGGGATCCCCCGTAATGCTCTAGTGGTAATGCAGTATGATATAATATATATATATATATATATATATATATATATATATATATATATATATATATATATATATATATATATAGCATATACCTATTTTGAATTAATTTATTACAATGAATTCAATTAAATCCCATAATTTTAATACCGATACAACGACCTGATTTCTTATATAAAAACATTGTAAATAAGCACGTAGATATAACGACATAATTATTACAATTTCTATATTTAATTTGAATTTGAAAATAAAATATATGAATAAAATAAAATAATGTACATACAATCAACAACTTAGACCAGAATTAATTCCCAAAAAACTACATGATTATTTTTAGAAGATCACGTCTGTTATTTTAATATGCTGTAAATACTACATTGTTCCTTATAAAGAACAATATATATGTAGAGCAAATTTAAGACACGCGCAGAGGCGAACTAGATTATCAAAAGCGGCTGTGATTAGTAATAACATATAAAATATCTGAATAACCACTAATATAGTGGAACTTCAATGTAACGTTTTAAAACAAAACTTTGATATAGATATTTTGAGGTCGAAAATAGTCAAAATTAACGACAAAAATTTGTCATATCAAAGTTACTTTTCTCTACAAACATAAGAAAAAATTGTCAGTGCTACAATAAATAACAACCATCATAATAATTATAATCAGAAGTTAAAAATGTAATTTTTACTTTTAACAAGTACTCTTCTAATAAATATTATTTAATGATAAATTTTGAATGAATGATATTTTTTTACATTATTTTTTTTATAAACTGAAATTTTAATTTTATTAATAAATTAAACATGATACATATTAAATACAAACTATCATGATTTTAATGTCATTATTATGTGATTATTTTTTGTAGACATTTACATATACCTAATTAATGTTAGTTCGAACAGAAGCTTTGCCCATCTTATGAAGTTACATGATAGAAGCTTCCTCCCTTCAACTATTTATTAACTGCGTTCCACCTTAAATTCCAATCTATTTCATATTAAATACATGAAAGTACTTAAATATTATTATAAAATTTAATACATATATATTAAATAGTGGTAACAACCCTTAATTATTTGTGATTATGACGTACCTTGTGTACGGACACGTGAATAACAAAGCGCACAAACAGTATTCCGCGTCATAATTAGTTGAAATGAATTATCCTTTAATTGGCGAGGCCGATTTTATTGTAACTGGAAGCGACGACTATCAATTTAATTAAAATGACCTATTTGTATCATTGACACTGAGACTAACTCAATGTTTCTAGAAAACTGATAGCTGAGGTCACACTGACTAGACACCAACTACGTAAAAAAACAATAATCATCAATTACGTCATATTATCAATAAAAACTATTGCGCAATCAATAATATGATAATCAGTTCAAGGACAATTTATTAAATCATTATCGATTTTAAAAAAATTATTAGAAATTATGAAATTTATATATAATTCGGTTCGATTAAATCAATCAACGACTCAAGAGTAATTTACGCGTATTAAAAACAATGCCACTTATCATCATCAGTTAAAAATTTATTTTTAACATATTGACCATGTATCTTTAATCAATCAACATTAAAAGCCATCCTTTATTATCCTACATGGAATATTGTAACATGTAAGGAATTTAAAAAACATAAAAATATACAATAACATATATTATTGAACGATGACGATGTAATATGATTTTCTTGTTTTTTTCCTGTTTTGCGTTAGAGAACTATTTTATTAATTTTTTTTACAAAATATTAAATAACCAGTCTTTTAAACTGACCATTGGGATGCTTTCATTTGTACAATTTTTATGTGAATTTAGATTACAAGAAAATATTCCCATATTAAAAAAATGGTCAGATAATTTAATTTACACAAATAATAAAATTCCATCAAATTAAAGATTTATAGCTCGGATTTTTACAAAGTAGCAATCTCACCTAACCTAACTCAAATTAGTTTATTAGATAAATACGTCAGCAATAATATTACCTGTTGTGATTACATACATACCTGTATTCTAAAAAGTTTAACGGTCAGTTTCTGTGGAAAAAAATATTAGTTTAGTATTATTTTATTATACGTCAGCAATAATGTGTGTTGATTATATTACATTACCTGTATTCTAAAAAGTTTCTGTGCAATCAATTTTCCGTTGTAAAGTGATTATATAGCTGGACATAAATTATATATTATGACCAGCGTGATAGCTCAGGGGATAAGAAGCGTGGCTACAAAACTGTAGTCATGGGTTTAAATCCCACTCAAGTAAAAAAAAAATGATTTGATCGGTTATTACGACGGCTATACGACTGGGAGATCGGGAATAATATTAATAAAATCCCGGTCGATCGTCTAGATACAGGTTTACTCTGATTTCCTGTATTGTAAGGTATATACTGAGCCGCTCTGTCGGTGGCCTGTGTAATTAGTAATAGTAAGGATCACCGACAGACAATTAACACGTTGTTTTTTTTATAAAAAATCCTCTCAAAAAAGACCGTGACGCCTTCCGTATTGGCGGGAGTCCCTTAATAAGGGGTTGTCCATGCCTTTACGGGAGTATATTGGAGATGGTTTCCCAGGCCACCACACAGCAATGAGTACTTAAGATCTAGTTTGCTAAGCCAGATCTACCAAGTGACTCGGTGCCGTGAATCGAACCCGGGAGTCTTCACTCACGAATCCGTTACACTAACCACTCGGCCACAAGGCGGCTCAAAAAAGACCCTCTCTCAAAAAAAGCTCCTCGGGCGTAAATAAATAAATATAGTAAATATTTTGATACGTACTTTCAGAGTGTCTGTAGTGAAAAGCTCTCCACCTGAAATTTGCCGGGTATATCGATGAAGCTTTTAGTGAGTTAGCGAGGGTTGAAATATTGAGTGGCACCGGGTGGAAGCCATAACGTATTTGTTGTAGAATATCAACATAGTTTTGCGTACAATCAGGAAATGATGAGTTGCTCTATCGAGCGAGTTGTTCGAGGAAGGTTAAAGCCATCAAAACTTCACAATGGCCTGATTAGGCCGCCAAGTTCTAACATTAGTTTCTATTACGTACCACCACCGACCGCGAATTAATTGCTTTCAGACTTTAACTCCAGGTCCGAAACACCTCTACACAAATAAATTGATGTATTGCTTGCTTTACTTAACCATAATACGGCTGTGGATCTGTTTTAATCAATAACAATACTCCATTATTCTCTGGGAAGTTTGCATCGGCTATAACTTGTATTAGACCATAGAAAAATAATAAGTAAATAGCATGTGTTAGCAAGGAAATATTATCTTATGAATTGTACAAATTGCCTCCCTTCAAATAATTACATACATACAGGGTGGACTTGAATTACTAAGAATATATTGCGAGGTGTTAGGGTATCGCAATAATACGTGAAAAAATATTCAATAATTTTTTTTATTAATTAAAAATAAAAATATATATTTACAATATTAATAGTGCTTTTATGATCGAGTTTGGGCTACCATCTTGTAATAAGCTATTTCTGTGAAATATTCAATAGTAGTGTAGCGTATTACGTATGTACGTATACGTAATTAATATTTATTTAATAATAAAAATATCTATTTTTTTAAATATTTTTATACCTACAAACCAACCCTTAAAATATTCTCAATTAATTCCACTCTATGTACATACATATATGAATGATACCACTTATCTGAATCTTTTCAACGGTTACAATTAATTTCCTTTCAAAACGTTTTCATTAATTAAATAAAATGAAAACATTTTTCACCGCTTAAGATCAAAATTAAAGAATATGTACTTGTAAAAATCCATTTGAAATATAATACTAAGATTTTCTGCGTATTTTTTATATATATATATATATCGTGACGCCTTCCCTATTGTCGGGAGTCCCTTTATAAGGGGTTTTATAATTGGCCAGGCCACCTTGGCCTTTACGGGAGAATATAGTAGAGATGGTTTCCCAGGCCACCACACAGCAATGAGTACTTAAGATCTAGTTTGCTAAGCTAGATCTACTAAGTGACTCCGGTGCCGTGAATCGAACCCGGGAGTCTTCACTCACGAATCCGTTACACTAACCACTGGGCCACAAGGCGGCTGCTATTATTTTTTATATATACTCGTATATTGATTTTGTATTTAGCACAGGCTTAAGAATTGGTGTTTCATGTTGAACTTTCTTGGTATGGCTATTCAAATTGAAAGTAATTGAAAGCGAAATCGAAAACCATTTATGTCTTCAATTATAGATCTAGAAATATATTTGTAAAAAACATTAAACATTTACAATAATAATAAGATAATAGAACTTTTCTCATCAATCAGTACTTTAATATCCCATCCCTGCGGTCGTGAACAACACCCTTTCAATAAAGATACAGGGGTGGGTTTAAACTACTTTTCTCGAAGCATTCCCCTTTCCCGAAGACACCTAAAGACCGAAAAGGATTTAAAGTTACCAATTCCACAAAGAACTTTTCAAAGGAAACCAACGAACGTTTCCAAATAATATAATTATCGAATTCTACGTATTGTGTCCTTTCATTTATTTATAGTATTTAATTGAATCACACAGTTGGCAAAGTAATATTATGAGTTTCCCTTTACTAGAAATGTAAGTGAGGTAGTGAATCAAAGTTATCCCATTATGTGGCAGAATTACATTATAACATGGCTTGGCTGGTGTCGCTGCTTCTGATTCTCATCAAATTTGCATGTCAAAGACATCTTCACTCAAACATATGATATTCGCGGATCTCACATATAACATATTCATAATTTATCCCGTTATTTTTGCAATGGATGAATTGGTTACACAGCGTATTGGAGTACATTCAATCAGCTCGATTTCATTACTTTTACATGAAGAAATTTGGCCTCTGTCTTATAAGTCCATCATTCGGTCTAATGATTGTTTTAAATTGGTTGTTAAATTTGTCATAATATTTGGTTTTTTTTTTATTATTACAAATGAATACTACTACTCACAAGAACATTGTTCAGTAACTAATTTGTTGTCGATTTTTTTTTGTAAAATATTTAAATGTATACAACATGGAAACGTGGCAATTTCAGAAGAAATCAATGGCGGCTGTGTGAATTGCAAAATTATGCTAAAAAATTGATTGAAACGCATTTTTATGAGAAAATTGTCAAGTTTTAATTTATATTATCGATAATAGCCCATTTTTTAACATAATACATACAGCTGAAAAAATCACTACTTATAATAGGTACTTCAGATGTATTTGGATGTTGAGAGTTTTTAAGTATTTTGAGTTACGTTAATTATTAACAAAAAAAATATTTCCAAATTATTCGGGAAATAACAACACCACGGATATTAGAAGCCCGGATAAATATCAATATGGCGGACCAAGCAGGTGAGTTTAATAGAGGCAACATTAATTGTTACTCTCTGCTTGGTTCACCATATTGATATTTATACATCCAATTGTCTGGTATTCTTATCGGCGGTAACGGGTATAATCGAAATCAATACAGAATTTTACACAGGAAACACTAATTGTCTCACTCAGACTCGTCTGTTTGGTTTGCCATATTGATATTTATACATGCAGTTGTCTGGTATTCTTATCGGCGGTAACGGAAATAAATACAGAATTTGACATGCATATTTAAAAAACAGTTAAAAATGTAAAATATGACTCTTGGCTTTATTCAAGAAAGCAGATACATTTCATTTTCAAAAGCCACATGATTAGAAGAATAGTTTGTGGAGGTTTCACTTGAATACAATTGTATAACAAATATGAAATGGTATGTCAGCGTACTAATGACCGGATTTCGTACCCCCATAATGATGCCTATTCATGTTAACAACCACAACTGCACTTCCCATATATTTAATATTAAGATATAGTCATCTCCACAACAACAACAATACAATAATAAATACATATTCAATATTTGCTGCATCCTTTGCAAATTCATGAAGTGAACCTCTCGTATTAAATTACCTGTCCGAGTTTCATTTACTTACACCATGGGTGAATTTGCATAAAAATGAAGCTTTGCATTCTGAATATATTTGCGAGAAACAAAGAGACGGTCTAACTTACTTCAAATATATTTATGTATCTGTTATTTGCATTGCTCTTTCACCACTTGCTTTCCCACCCACTTCATACACAAATATATAACAAGACTGAACTCTTTTCAAATCTGCTCGGATGTGCTGAATATTTTTATACGTTTACCCGTTGAAAATGCAAGACTCTTAACCAAGATATACGAGAATGTTCTCTTAAATTTTAAACCCGAGAATGCGTATCCTCTAAATTGGAATATGTAACTATACAAAAATATAAATCGTGGTTTTGTTATTGATACTGTCCCCTTTTATAAACATTAATGTTACTGTATTTGTGATAGAATCAACTTTCGAATTAGAAAACGGGTATAAATATAAAGGTATGGTGGGTTTTATCGGCACCCTTTCTTTGCAAAAAGGTTCTATCGTTGGATCCGATCGTTAATAAAATGTCAAATGGCTCCCATTGAACCGAAACTAAATTTATATGAAGTACTAAATTGCTTAATTAAATTATATATTTTCTCATAATACATATTTGTAATTCAATCGAATGTTTGGTAGTAGGAGAACCTTATGGTGATTTACATGGACTTGTATAGTGAAAGGCAAAAGAGGACAGGGGTGTTCAATTAATCTGGAACAGGGACACAGGTCTGGCTATTAATCAGTGTTCTAGTTCCAAATACGTTATTTCCGAAGGATTTGATTCCAATTGAAGGGTAACAGAAATACCCTAACCGGATAACCATCTTTCCTATTATATGTCTATCAATTCAACAATTTCAAACCCATTTCACTTCAATCAAAACTATGTATCACTGAAAACCATAGGGTATATCTATTTATTTATTTTGAGCCTAATTATATTTAAAAATGGGGAATTGGAAAGTATTATATATAATTTGATATATTTACATATAATTATTTGTTCGTTTGATAGGGACTTTTTCATATTCAATATGTAATAAATCTGAACTATGTTAAATTTAATAAAGGCCTTGTAAAGTACATATGACAATTTCTTTATTTAATTTGAATTTTATAGTTTTAATAATAAAAAATCTAAATAATAAATATTTTTACCTTTTTTTTAATTTTCATAACATTTTTATTTGATATGAGGTGAGGATTAAATAATAAAAAGTATGGGGAAAAAAGTAAAAAATAATTACAAAATATGTATTATGCTGAAATCCAAAAAGCCTTGTAAAAACACTTATTTTAATGTATTATAAGTACCATATTTTATTTAAATTAATTTATATTGGTTTTGAAGATGAAGGTAGAATGAACGAGAATAAATTTCATGTAACCATTTTTATATTAAAAATTATTCATATTTTACTTATAAATTTAATTGCAATAAAATTAGACATAAATAAAGAACTAAAAGATCATAATTTAGATTTTTGCCTTAAAAAATGTCAAAATCGATAAACAAAAAAAGCCTAGAAGACTTAAATCACCTAAAATATTTAAAAATAATGTTGTTATTAAAAATCATTATTTCAATTTACTTCGTATTTTCTGAAATCGTACCATTTTGACATACGCAATCACTTAATATAACACTAATTGTCTCACTCACTGTCTATTTGGTCCGCTATCTTTATATTTATACATCCAATTGTATGGCCTGCTCATATATCGGTGGTATTGAATCACTTAAAACTCCGATGATACAAAATATGGTCAATTTTTCAATGTGAACTTTTAGTATGTAGTAGTAGTAGTGATGATAGATTTTTTCCCATTCTTTATGAATCATATTTTATGAATTTTATATAGGTCATAATGTTATCAGGTTTAGCCGTTAAATAATAGGTTGATTGTTCGGTTAATGGGTTTTGTAATATTAATTTAGTTTGTGGTAATATAAGGATGCATCGTTGACAGGAGATGCGAAGATAAATTACACGATATACCCTTATAATACAATATACACGGTTTTTGCTTCTTAAACAATACATCGTTTATCATTTCATAACCATTAGCTTTATAATACCCCAAGACAATTAAATAACGATGCCTTAAATATTAAAATAAATCGCTGGAGAAAAACTATTGGATCGTGTAAAAGTTGACATTGTTATATAAGGGAAGCTTATAGAATATTGGTTATATTTGGTTGTGGATGGAAATTTATTCTAAAAGCGATTGATTATACTAATGGAATAGAAATTTGCACAGCAGTGAGCACTTTAAATTGTATATATTATGTTTTTTTTTTGTTTATATTGTATGATTTTAATTAAGATAAAATCGAGCTTGGATCGTAAATGCAAGTTGTGTCTTTGTTCCATATTAATTGTTCCCAACAATTGTACACAATTACAGGAGACTAAGCGAATGCAAAATATGTAAATTTAGATTATATCTGCATTCATTGTCGAAAATTATATTCAAATATAGAAATTCAAATCAGATTTTACCGATACTAATCCCCATTTTAAAATGTATATATTTACTAAAATACATTTATTTTGTTTGAATTGACATTGCGTAATGAATATTGATGTTATTTATTGTATAACAGGAACTAATCATCCCCTTCCGTTTTGATACGAATCAACCCCTATACGCTCGTAACAAAATCAAATAATATAAAATAACATTTAATATTATTTAAAAGAAATATTTATTTCTATGACTTGAATATTTTTTGGGGATGTAGTCAATTTGCCTATATTAAGGCGTATTAATTTGTTTGTTAGTTTTTCATCAAATAAAAGATCAATCTGGAAGTATTTTATCTAAAGTATTGAAAAATACAAAGTTTTTTATGAAAGTACTTAAAATTTAGCAGCCATTTTTATTTTCTCTTATCTGAGTGAGTCTCTAAAAAGAGGCAGAAGATAATTAATAATCGTGAATTTCACACAAACTCTTTGATATTATTATTTTCATACAGTTTTGTGTAAAGAATTCATTGTGAAAAGTTTTATAGTGTACGTCATATGCTTTCAGGATGGTTTTATTTTGTTGGAGCTGAAATACGAGGCTACAGATTTTCATCAGAATATGACTTAAAGCAGAGTTGCAAAGGTAGAGAAGCAGAAATAGGTACAAAATCCGCATAAATCTGTATTTCTTTATTCAAATTTCAACGTTCGTTATGCGCATTTAAATGCTAACGTATTCTTCAACAGCTTTTGTGTTTTTTCAATATTTATATTCCTGTAACAGAGTTGTATTTAGTATTTGTTTGTGCACGTTTCAAAAACATCATGATATTACACAAACGAACAAACAATTAAAGTCAGCAAAGTACTTTGCGAGAAAATAAACAAACATCTTGAAGCTCGCAGACATAAATTCTATGGAAGTTTCTCTTCGAGTGGTGTAATTTAATTCAAACACAAAAACAACGTTTCGCGTGCATCTGATGTAACGAATAATAAAAACACGTATTGTCCATCCATCAGGTTGTCCACGTCCCTTTTAGTGTGTGAAGGCAGGCTTTTTTCAGGGGATGGACAAAGGGTAGTAGAGGGGCAGTTCTTCGGTATCTATGGGTGATTTATGGAGGGACGATGCTTCGAGAAAATGAGATGTCGAACGAGTTTTCCAAGCGACAAGTGGCCCGGATCCACTATTCATACTAGATTATATTCCACTCCACGCTTCTAGATTGTCCTATATAGCTGAAAAATTACATTCCATATGATGAAACTTTCTGCATTTTCTGAAAATTCAATCCCAAACAGCAAAAGATTTATGCTGCTATTTTACATTCTAATATGGTTATTTGCATAAAAGAAATTCAGTTTAAAAATACATATAATAGTAATATGTACCATCGCAACTCTCGTATTATTATCTCTATTAAAAAATTCATTGAAACATCAATAATCAGCGTGATAGTTCAGGAGATTAGGCGCGTGGCTAAAAAATACTGTGGTCATGGGTTCAAATTCCGGTCAAATCAAAAATGTATAAATTGATTTGACCGCTTATTACGACTGGAAAACATGAATAATATTAATAAAATACTGATTGATCATATTGTTCCAAGTTTACTTTGATTTCCTGTATTGTAAGGTAAATACTGATTATTAAGTCGGTGAACTGTGTAAATAGTAATTGTTAAGATCACCGACAAACAGTGAATTAACACGTTTTTGTGTATAAAAAACCAAGATATAATTAAAAAAAAGTTTTGTTAGAATAAATGTCAAACTAACTCACTTAACACTATGATATTAATAAATGAAATAAACTTTAAAAAGATTTTTTTTAAGTGATCAAAAACAGGGATTAGTATAATTGTAAACCTATCAACATTAAAATGTAAATGTAGTAGTTTTAACTTTTTTTAGTAAAAGAGCCGCCTTGTGGCCCAGTGGTTAGTTTAACGGATTCGTGAGTTCGATCCACTGCACCGGTAAATAGGGTGGCCTGGCCAACCCCTTAGAAAGGGACTCCCGTCAATAGGGAAGCCGTCATGATATTTGTTTATGGTAAAAGCAAATTTTTATCTTTATTCAAAAAAGTTAATAATACTCTCTATGTTCCTTAGAGAAAATGCCTAAAGTTATTTATATACCGACTTGATGGGGTGAATCAGTGACTGACTGTTGAGTGAAGGGTGGAGAAGGGTGGTGGGTTCAGGAAACACCACCAGCTTAATATTTTTTTCAATATTTTGCTAAAATGCAATCATCTCGAGTTCCTATCTCGCTTGGATTATGCATATCAAAACTACAGATTATCTACAAATACCGGGGTGTTATTTCTTTAAACAATTATGGTATATTTATTTTATTCGTTTTATTATTATTATTGTAAGTGTGAGGCAACTTGAAGCAAGTACTAGGCTTTTCTCCGAATTCTCATTTTCCGCTCGGTTGCATTTCGATAAAAGAACCTCCACGTCTATTTGCAAACCAAAACCGAGCGCCCGCATAAAAAGTTGAAAAGAATAAACAGAAAAAAAAAACATTTATCAATCAATACTATGTTGTATAAACATTACTTTATACAACACACATTCCGTCTACATAGAATGAATAAAAAATAATTACATTATTAGTTTCACGTGTGTGGGGAAATCAATCAATCAGGTCTTTGAGGCGATAAATTGCTCAGCTATCCGCCATACATCTCCTGTGTCAAAGTCTCCTGGAAGAAAGCAACTTAGAGCTGGATGATTTATGTCGTCTTGTCAAAATGAAGCAAGGAGCAGGTGCCTCTGCCTGAAAACTTTTAACAATTCCAACTTTACTATTCCAACACCACATTTCTGAACACAATATCTGTATTTTTACACCTTTCTTTAGTAGTTTGGTTTGTAACATATACGCAGAAGTCAACTGAGATTACTTTATAATTGAAGACCTCGACGGAAAAATTGCACTTATATAATACATACATATATTCTATGTTATCGGTTTAATCAATATTATTAACACATTTTTTGAAAAATCATACATGTACCTACCGTAAAACAGCTTATGAAAATACATATTTCAAGACTTTTCTACAGGGTGGACTTAAATTTAAAGAGAATATTTTAAGGGGTGTTAGGTTATCGCAGGAACAAATGAAACAATATATTATTATTAATTAAAAATCAAAAATATTGATATTGCCTTTGGAATCGAGTTTGAACCACCATCTTGGAATCTGCTGTTTCTGTGAAGTACTCAGTAGTGACCATCGCTTGTGTATTGTGTTTGTTAAATATGTAATTGATATTTTTAATTATTTTGCGCTGCACTGCGCGGCTTACATTTTTATTATACATATTGCTTTATTTTCTGGTGAAATGGTGGTTATTTATTCTATTTGACTTTTTGTACATTAACAGAACAATCTTAAAACAAAATAATATTAATTAAGTAACTATTGAAATTTGCATTCAACTTTATGGTTTTTCCCATATATATAATAATTGATGTATGAAAAGTGCAGATTTATATAATATAACAATAATCAAATAATACAGCAATATTATAAAGGATGGAAATCATAAATGAGCAGTACTCAGTACAGTAGTAGTAATTTATGATTATTTCTATGACAAATAATATTTTTATTGGAAATAAAATGATGATGAACATATTTTTATTAGATTTACATAAAAGCAGCCCACGTCGAATTTCTGCCCTAGCAATATTGTCTATTCAAATTGTATTTAAACAAACTGGCAAGTGCAAAGAAGAAAAAATACGAAGGGGATGGAAATGGTTCGCGATAACATAATTTGTCGTTGGATAATAAAATATATATTGCTTTGGTGCAATAATAAAAGTCACATTTCCTGCCAAAGAGTCGTTTTCTTTTTTTGCCCATTTTTGACACGTACTCTACTGACTGGACGTTTTTACCCTTAACGACTCACCCCTTCAAGGAAAGCAATGCAAGGAGTCATGGAAATCGTAGAGGGAAAGAAAAACACCCAGTCTAGCTTTGACAGTTTATTGGAAAACGGATTGTGAAGTCCAGCGCCATAGACACCGAAAAAAAGCATTCAAACCTTCTGGTTTTTCGATCTCATTTTAAATAAATATCTAACTTTTATTTGTTTTATTACTCCTAACGGTTTTTTTTAATTATTTATTTTGCGAATTGCAAGAGCCAATATTTACATATATAGTACAAATACAATGAAATTGCTTACCACCAATCGGAAATATAATACTCTCCATTTAATATCATATAACATAATAACTTTGGGTTAATGTTAAATAGTAATTATATTGTTATTTGTTTGTTTTCTATTCACCATGGAAAATCTAATAAAAACACTCACTTATTGAAATAAGAAATCCTTCTTTTTTACCAATAGCAATTACAAAATACATTCTTGAATCTAATCACATTAGTGGCCAAGCAACTTGTTTTCCCAAGAAACTGGCATCGTTGAAGAAAAACATATAAATATTTTTTTTATATGCGACTCTGATAAACGAGAACTTTTGAAATGAAAATTTTAAAGAGAAGGTTTATATATTTTTTAATGTCCATTATATTATATAAAAATGTCACAAAAATTATGTAAAATGTGATTTTTATTAAGATTTCAAATATTCTTACAGCACATAAATTGTTTATATTTTATTATTATTAACGTGTTGATTAACTATTACAAGTTACACGTGTCACCTTAGTAAATACATTAAAATCCAGGAAATCAGAGTATACCTGGATTGAGACGTCAATCAGTATGTTATTAATATTATTCCCGATCTCCCAGTCGTAATAATCGATCAAATCATTTTTTTTTATTTGAGCGGGATTTAAACCCACGACCACAGTATTTATAGCCATTATCATTGTTATTATTATTATAAAAAATTATCATCATGTTAAAATCAAATCATCTGGACAAACAAACAAATATATACGTAGAATATCTCATTAAAATTCAAGAAGTAATATTCTTACGTACATTATATATTAAGGATAGTGGAGTAGAAAGAGAATCGTTAATCGCTCGGTTTCACACTCCATTAGTGTAATTGCTTCTCTGAAACAATTTTATGCCACTAAAACACCAATTCCGAATAGACACTCTAAGTGCATTTAAATTTTCAATTAAGATGATGAATTGTTTAATTAAACTCACAATATGCTGGTGTATAATATACGTATTTTTAGAGCGAACAAATCACCCAATTCTTTCTAGAGTAATGATTGCAAAAAATAATAGAATGTGTATCGTAATGGAAAAAAGTTGTATTAGATGAAAGAAAACGACATGTTGCAACGGAGCAGAAGACATCAGCAGACACTTGTCAAATTATCTGGGGACATTCCTTCTTCTGCTTCTATCATGATCCCTTCCAAAGTGCTGACCAGCACTTATATGTACTATCTGTGATATATATATATATATATATATATATATATATATATATATATATATATATATATATATATATATATAAATGTATATTCATGGAGGACTGAACTTCCTAGTGGCTGTCTCCACATGACTATTTGTTTTTGACTGTCGCCATTTTGAACTTAGGTGAAAAGTGTACGACATGAAAGCTCTCTTATACAGTAATAATTTACCCCTTTCAACAATTACATACAAATGTATAATATGTTAGTCAGATTTGAACATTCTATAAACCGAAATATTGTTCAAATTGTACGTATTGAAGAGTGAATTAGAAACTTTAATTTTTAGTTACTTAGCTACAATTATGATCGTTTTTTTTTAATTAATGCCCTGTGTAAGCATTGAGCGAGGCACTAATTAACAAAAAGCTGATCAAAAGTACAGCAAAGTAACTCTATTACCGTCTTTACGGTGTAAGTTTACGGCGACGCACGCCTAGGAATCCCAAGCTTAATAGCTCAAGGAATATGTAGGTAGATAAAATTCAAATGTTGCAAGTATTAAAAAATACTCTATTTTCCTGAATTTCAACACATATTATTAAAATTGTAGATCACATACAAATAAATTTAATTCACAATACTAAAACATAACATTCATTTGCCAAAATAATTAAAAAATCATCATGTTCCAGGCTTACTCTATTTTCCTGGATTGTAATCAGGTCTTTGAAGAAAATTATAGATCGCTTATAAATCAATTTAATTCACAATATTAAAAATATGCTACATACATACAAAAAAAAACTATTTTACTATTTCTATAAATATTTTAAAAATTTATATTTAAATAATATAAATATAGTTTGTGCGGTTTCAGTTTCAATTGCGGTAAACTTAAAAATATATATATTTAATCAAATATTAGGTACAAAAGTGAATTATAGCC
Source organism: Agraylea sexmaculata (assembly GCA_022606485.1). Classification (NCBI taxonomy): domain Eukaryota; kingdom Metazoa; phylum Arthropoda; class Insecta; order Trichoptera; family Hydroptilidae; genus Agraylea; species Agraylea sexmaculata. Next base: position 70,735 of record JAGTTH010004995.1, on the reverse strand, counting down.
ATACTTCACTATAGTCATTAAGTTACTATATAATATCTAATAAAAATTGCAGTAAATCTTTAGAGAAAGGTAATAAATTAATAGCAAAACTTATGGTGCTTCCATACACTCGCAGCAATGCATTCGTGCGAATGTTCGCTAGAATCCAATTTAATATAGTTAAATAAAATTAAATACTTGCAATATTAGACATTATGCGAATCCGATGATCGGTGATCGATTTCATATAGTAATAATTCACCACACATTCGAGGAATCAAGGCAAATGTTGGCGAATGTGCCATTCACATTCTCGCTATTTGTTTAAATTCGTGAGTGTCTGTACGCAGCATTATAATAAAGATAAAAACAAATACATTTTATTTCTCAAGATGGAAGGAAGTTAAAACATTTATTGTATAGTTTGCGCCGCTTTCATTAAAATTACCAAGTCGGTAAGAAGCGACTGTTGGGAAAATCCCGGTGGCTATTTTAAACTGTCTGATGGGAATTTGAGCGGTTGTGGTCAGATCAAAGTCGGAAACCTTGTGTCACCAACCACACAACACAAGTTTATGGACCAACTTACAAGTTTGTCCTGACAACTTTACAAGTCTCATCCCCCGACCCACGAATGTTGGACGAACGGCCTTTTATGACATATGTGGGTCGTTGTTTCACCACCATTATGTTTCAAATATAACGACATAACTTTTTTAATCTCTGCTAACCATATACATATATAAAAAAATATATTGGTAAAGTACTAAACAATGTATATTAATACAAAACTTTCGTTTAGTAGCGGCTGAGTGGTTGGAAAAATAACAAATCGAAACACAACTCACGAACAGATCAATCTCTCACAGGACTTTACCACTTTGTTCTCTTCTCTCTCAAAGCGATATAACTCACTATCAAATAAATTCTCTACTCACCATTTATTTTTGTATTTTGGGGAAATTCCAAAGTATTGTACTGTTAAAGCCCGATTAAAACATTTAAAAGTATTAAAATTAAATAATCGTGTAAAAAATAAATCGCAAATACAATATGCTTAATAACAATTAGTAATTGAAGTGTAAATGAAAAGTGAATTATTGTTGACTGCACCATATGCCTCATTAGCTTAGTGGGAAAAGCACTCGGAATCCTAGAGATGCAGGTTCAATTACCTCTCCAGATGAGATATTCCATTTTTCAGGATTAATTCAGTGTATTATTGTGGTTTAGGTAGTTTGGATAAGACATTGAATCCAGAGATGTAGCTTTAAAATTTTATGATGAAATATTTTTTACATTTTTTACCATTGTAATACTATTAATACGGCGACACTCCATAAAGAAAATATAGATTAATTAGCATTTCTACTAACTAGTTTATGTGTATTGTTTAGACTTTTAATTGCATATGTGACCGGCCTTATGCTAGCTACACACGCTCCGGTTCAATGAACTTTTATCTACAGAAGCGCCATGCAATATTACATCGTACATTTGAACATGGCCGGTCACGAATACATGTACACGCTATAGAATTTGAATTAGCGAGGCGGTAGAAGCAGCGCCTCAAGCGGCCAACACACGAAACTCTTTGGTGCTTGCCCGTATGCCTCGCCTTATCTGAGCCTGTTATAGTTTTGACGTCTTTACGTAAGTATTATTGGCACCTCTTTATATATAAGTTCATTGCTCTGGTTACTTTACTTTGGGATATGACACGAACCAAGAGTTCTTCCCCTTCAAATTAGAAAAAATAGTTAATTTATTTTAATTAATATCTACAACCTGAACAATTATGCTGCTCCACAACCACAGTATAACTGTAGGAATATCAATAGACCACACTGTACCTAAAAAGGAACTAACCCAATCTAACTTAAACTCACTCAAATTCGCGTTTTCTGCTTTGTCCACCAAAATTCTAATTTAAAGATCGGATCTATTAATTAAAGATATTTGGGCGAAGGAATTTATTTGTAGATGGGTGGTATTGTGTATTGTATGTCCAGATGAAGAAGATAATTTGCTTCGTGCATCTAAAACGAATACTAAACAGGACTTCCATCCGGAATACATAATTGAATTTGAATGTCCACAGACACCAGTGTCCGGTCATTCTGGAATTATACTACTACTACCACTACTATTATTAACCCTTAAATGTGAAACTGTTTTGAAAAAACTATGTCATCACCAGAGTCCGCCAAAATGTGGAAAAAATGAAAAAGGACCTCAGAATTTTAGCTTGTAAGCTGTAAATCGAAAACGGTGGGGTTTATCAAAAATGTTTTTAAACAAAATTTGTCACAAATTTGATTGTCTACAATGTTTTCTGAGATATCAACATCATTGGAGCAATAGAAACTGAGATAATCGTGAAAAACTGATTATTGTGACCTTTGACCTCGAATAACTTCCAAACCCGTCAACTGATTTCATTCGATTTTTCAAACCACCCTTAAAATATTGAAATAAAGGTGTATGCATATAAATTACAGCTTCTTTGCTAAAATTCCGAGGGAAAACGCTAATTTGACTGGGCTATTTTTATGAAAAGTAGCCAAGAACTGGCAAAACTGCTCCTTAATATTAAAAAAATAGCATTTATTGTGGCACTTTTTCTTTATTCAAACTACAATATTTATATTTTAGCTAAAGAAATTACATTTTTTTATTAAATTAATGAAAAATTTTACTCTAAAAAATCGGATCAAATGTATTATATGATTTGGTATTTAAAAAATATATATTGAAAAGAGAATAAATGTGGCTTTTAATATGGCATTGCCAAAATTGACGAAAAGTAGCTTTTATTCCAAAATCCCGCCAAAAAAAGTATTATAAGGTAGCAAATGGCAAAATGGTATTTAGTGGACTTGGGTCATCACTAATATATGTTGTATTGATCAATTTTTTTACAGAATATTCACTACGCCTTGTTGCTTTTCTCAATAATAAAGGAGAAGAAGAAAAGTGAGTGTTGTTGTGCTGGAAACATTGATGTTTGGAATTATTTCCCCAGAGATGTAAACTAAAGAGTCGTGTAGAGCGAATAAAAGAAATTGCCAACATTTCTTACACACCTGAAAAACAGACTCGTTTTGTCTGAATGTCAAATGTATTCATTTGGACTCACTTTGCATTACACAACGTTGCCATTTTCCCTTTTTCAAGATTGCATGAATCCTTTGCATTCCTTCTACCAACTATGCTCAAATTAAATACTATATCCAAGTGAGATTTTATTTGTTTTCCAGTACAAAGTGCAACGTACTCCAAATCTCAGTCATCAATATTTTGTACAGTTGCGAGTGTCTCCAGTCTGATTCATCCCCTTTATATTTTACGTGACTTCTTATAAATATAATATTTTTAAAGTAAACTTACTAATAAGTTATTTTATGGGTTAGGCATGTCTAAAACAACCCCTGTGACTTTTACATGAAAACTAGTATTTTAGATAAGCCTGGTCGTTCCATAAATGTGTTTATAAATGTAAGCTTTTGCATTGAGGATCAGACAGGCTTAGCTGAACCTCTAAAAGGATCTAAAAAGACTTCAATGGTCACCGGCTACTTTCGTAATTGTAACGAAATGGACGAAAGGACTTCTGTGAAATCCAACATGTCGACTTTTTCTTAATCCTCTCCCCGTCTGTCGTATTTTAACCCCTAAATTGCTTTTCAACAAATTCTGTGACATATTTTTAGAATATCGGATAGCGTTTATTCTTGGTTATATTTAAAGGAAACAAAGGTCTGAAACATCCCCGACGGCTGGGGAAATTAATGTTTTTTAATCGACCCCTCCGAAAAGGGTTGAACGAGAACGAAAAAAGTTTCAAATTACGAACATCTATTGTACACTGACTTTTATATTATTTAAAAATCAATTCCTATTTAAATTTTGATTTTTTTATGTGTATATAATGCCTTTAATTACAAAGTGTAGTCGTATATAAAATAATGAAATGGCGAGGAAAGAGGGTCGAATACTGTTTAATTTGATACCATTTATTTCAGAAACCAATATTGGGTTAAATACAGTTCATTATTTACCACTAAAATATCGTTACAATCGTGATCTTTTTTTATTACAAACGATAGAAACATTTAACAAAATAAATTCAATATATATTATATTAAATATTGGCACATCAAAAATCCTTGATCCTTTATCTAAAACAATTCTGTGAGGCATTAAATTGTAGGGTGTTGAAGTCAATAGTGTGAAAACAAATACATTAGATAATATTTCTAGCCATCTATAAACATATATTGTTTGTTTATATATATATAGACATTGTTTCATAAATGTGTAGAATAAATTCCAAACTTTAGACACAAACAACTGCGAACTAACTTTTTAGTGGGTTTTTTCAACATGATTCAAATACTCGTTATCGTGCATTACGGGAATAAATATGTGTATAGTGAGGTATAGTTTCCCAGACCACCGCATAGTTATAATTCCTTCAGATCTACTACTGGTTTTTTATACACAACGTGTTGATTAATTATCTGTCGGTGATCTTAACTATTACTAGTTACACAGCTCACCGACAGAGCGGCTCTCCTCGACTAACATTACTTAACCTTTGAAATTTAAATTTTCAATTTGTTTATTATCCAATTATTTACATAATAAGTGCATGATAATCAAATAATAAGAAGGTTTTGAGAGGGTTTTTTTATACACAATAACATGTTAATTGTATGTCGGTGATCTTAACTATTACTGTTACACAGGACACCGACTTAATAATCAGTATTTACCTTACAATACAGGAAACCAGATTAAACCTAAATCAAGACGATCTATCGAAATTTTGGTAATATGATATTATTCGCGATTTCCCAGTCGTAATAACCGATCAAATCTATTATTTTTTTTTTTATTTGAGCGGGATTTTAACCTATGACCACAGTATTATAGTAGAATAGTAGAAGTCTAACACTGTTTATTATTTATTATCTCACTTTTGAGTATGCCTGATAGTAAGTCTAAACATTCATGAATCTAAATATGCTTAAAATCTAGACAGTTTAAATCTCATCTGTAGGTATGTATATAGATATATTTTATTATGCCGGTTCTTCTCACACTAATTCATAAGTCATACAAGACAAACACTAATTAAATATCAGTGCGGATTGTTCTTTTTGCAGAAGATTTGTATGTGTTAGTAGAGAAAGTTTTAATTGAAGGCCTTTGTACTAGAATGAGGAAGCAGGAGTAAGTAACTGGTGCTGGTTGACACTTCAGTCAACGGCAGACGTCGCACCCTCGCCATTGTATCCTTCCGTACTGCTTCCCAAGTTTTTACTCCTTTTTGTAGTTCGGCACCAACTAGGATAAATAATTAAATCGGAAAACTTCTTTAATTATCTTCCTGTGGAAGTGCCGCTGGAGCCAGAAACTCCATTTATGGACTGACCTCGGCTCTTTTAAAGTTTCAAACGTAAAGTCTAAATACCTCCACTCACACAATACCACTAATAATCATTTTTATTATTGATAGTTACCAGTACATATATTGAAACTTTAATATTCAGATCCCATAAGATGTATCTCATAAGAAATTATAACAGTGTGTTATGCGCTACTTCATAATGATCTCTTTTTTTATTAATATGAGTGCATCCAACACCATCGATATTAGAAGGTCAGACAACTGAATGTATAAATATCAAGATGGCGGACTAAGCAGACGAGTCTGACAGTCGTATTCAGTAACATAATATATATAATTGTCTAACTGTGTGTATGTTATATGTCTGTCTGTCTGTCTGTCTGTCTGTACGGGTCAATCTTTCAAATATCCTCAGCGTATACAGAGTCGCTATATACAGAAAAATAGTCCTTAATATATCAGGGTACAAGCATTAAAATTCCGTGTGCTCTTAAGTCTTTATGGAACTGAGCCATATATTCAAAATAGAATAGAATATTTGGTAGTGAGACTGCATTTAAATTTGTTGATTATTGAAGATATGCGAAAGTAGCCCTTAATATGTATCGAATACCTTCGAGATATCGTATACTTTCGTTTGAAATATGTTTGCTGTCAGTATTAATCTTAATATATGAAACTTCAAAAAATGTTCATTTTCAATGATTGTTTAAACTATAAAATGGGGCTTTTTCGAAATAGTAAAATGGTCCTATTTGACCGGCAACTAATGTAGATTCATCCATTATCTATAACACGTTTCATGTCTCTGTCAATAGAAGGTAGTTAATCGTAATCTGTAAAATTTTATAAATAATGGTCAATCGAAATCCCATTATGACAGCTAGGTGTTGCTAGGTGTTGCCAGGGGTATAAATAATTCAATTTAAATATTTAATCATAATTAATACATATCTAAAATCTCGAAACGGGTATTTTAATGATAATATTATTTAATTAATTTCAAAATAATATTTTAGAGATATTTAATAATTATACATATAATATATACAGAGTCGCTATATTATATGAAATGCATGGCATTCCTTGCACTGGCAACAATACAGATGCTGACAGCCGCGTCATTCGCGTTGTTATTAACATCTTATACTCCGCTCCTGTTATTTTGTTTATTCGTCATCAACTGAAGCTCCAACATCATCACCATCACCATCACCATCCATCATCATCATCATCATCATCATCATCACAGTTAAACCAGAACACCCTTCACTGCCGCGAGTCGGATTCTTCCTACAGGTGGACCAACATCTTCTTGCATTTGAATTTCACCCCGTCTGACACGTAATACATGTGTTTAATAATAATAATGACTAGCTCCACAAGATTGAATTCGCGTAAAAAGACAACCTAATCTATTATACGTTTTTAAATAATATTGTAAGCCCTTTTTAACTTTGAAAATAGTATAAAGATATATAGTAAATTTGAGTGGTTATAATATACCTATTCGGGGAACCTTCCACAATAAAAAAGGGAATGCATCATTTACAGTACCTCAGTATAATGATGCAGTGAAAAAATATATATATACGGTTCTACTTTTAATATTATTTTATTCTTCGCTTTTTCCAAAAAACCGTTAAACATTTTATTTTTAAGTTATAATAAAAAAAATAAAAAAAATTATGTTTAAGTTTTAATAAAACTACGTTTAAAAGCTCAAAATAGAAAATTTCCCATTAAAACAAAGCAAAAAATCAGAAATATTTACCATTTAAAATATTAAATAAATTTCACATTTTTTATAGATATTTATATAAATTGATCATGCATAAATATTTATTTATTATATAATCAATTTTTAAAAATCAAAAGAATATTTTGATTGATAAAACACTTTAAAGCAAAAATGAAATCAAAACTCAAAGATAAACGTCCTATTAAAAAACCAGGCAGAACATAAAAAAACATTAACAAATTGAAAATTTCAATTAAAATTACCCTAGTGCACACATAATAGCTGTCACTCTTACTCAAGTAAATTGATGATTTCACCTGTCACTGTCAACGTGACAGCTGGATTACTTGATTTTGACAGCTGGAATAATTAAAATTAGTGACAGCTGTCGAAATCAAATAATCCAGCTGTCAGACTGAGAGTGACAGCTGGAATTCGCCATTTTGAGATGATTTAATCAAGTAAGAGTAACAACATGTATGCATTTTACTGAATACGACTGTGAATGACTCAGTAGGGGTCTGAATGTGTCAGATCGTTACGGTGTCGCTCAGACTCATCTAATCGGTCCGCCATCTTGATATTTATACATCCAGTTATCAGGCATTCTTATCGATGGTAACGGTAGATCTCTTTTTAACATCATTTGATCATTTGCTTCTATAACGCACGCAGATCGTATATCAAATTTAAGAAGACATGTATCTAATCTTTACAGTACACAAATATTGTAAATAATCCGTTTATAAACCCAATCTACCGTCTAAACTAAATCTACACTTCTTCTTTTAATTCTTTTTAATTTAATCAAACAATATACGTGTGTATCGTATCAATAGGAAATAATGTAGGTAATATTATTTATAATATTAGTAGTAGGCTAATTGAAATGTAAATCAGGTAAATTAATATATGTATTTGTATAGTAATTACCCATAAATCAGTTGGTTTGAATAATGCCTATAAAGAATTGAATATTACTTATTGTTTTATTATTTTTTGTTCATAAAAAATCACAACCTTCTCTTCGACGTCTTTTCGTGTCCAAATTCGTGTCTGGTGGGTGATATTTTTTCAGTGTTTGTGATGACAAAACTTTTTGATGACACCAGCTGACCGGTTAATCTGAAAAAGGCTGCAAACTTTTCCAATTACCAACCACGAGGAAAAGTCTCAGTTCACTTTGAAATTAGAAGCCTACTTCCGGGAGACACAAAGGACCGGGACCCGGGACTTCCCCTACTGCTATTTTATTTCAAATCATTGTCTGCATCCAGTAAAGAGTTTAAGATAAAGACCGAATACTTAACCGTTATTATCTGAACTAGGTCGAGTGCACTCTAATATAAACGAGAAAAAAACAGCTTTATTCCCGCAACCTTGAGTAAAATATTGAATACACGTAGTAACGATAATTTAAATAAATATATGCTGCGTGAACTGTAGATAATGCATGCCTGGTGGTGAATAACTATTACTAATGTGGTCATCAAATTGGACAATGCTCTTTAATGAGGATTTGCTCATCCAAATCCAAAATCAATTTTAACGAACACAACACTCCATGAACCGAAACACATTTGGACCAAATCTGTCTGGTTTTGTGTCAAACACTGTATTTTCGAAAGGGTGTTAAAAGAGATTCCGCTTTCCCACCAGTAATTCGATATTGAATGTATGTTTGCGTATATTTCGGGCGAATGGGCCTTTGAAAGAAACTTAAGAGGGCAATAAGCCGAGGCTTTGTAAGGAATTCTGATGTAAAAGTACCTCAACCTTATAAAAATCGATTCAATGTGGAATACACCTCTAGAATATTTAACCAATATTCTGAATAAACGTTTATTAAAACCATAATGAATCTGTTTTTGACTGGAGCCAGATCAATACATTTTCATTATAAGGTATACTTTCATCAAAAAATCATTTTCGCTTCGCTTACCATTCACAATAGATGGAATTTTCAGATCTCCCCCATTTCGGGTAGTTTCCATTATTATCTATAATTGGTTTTCGATAACGATCAAAAGCCTGTCTGAAAAACCTGTATGTGAAAATAAAATCCAACCGCTGCAAAATAAAAACTGTTTATATTATTTTATAGCAATCCAGTATATAGTAGTAGAGCTCAGTTACATTTCATTCAAAATTGAATATTTGTTTGAAACTTTCAATTCGGAGCATCTGTTCTTGAAACCACGTGGAAATTGAATATTATCTAACAAACTACAGACTTTCTATATATTTAGAAAGGAAAATATGTTATTGGCATAGCGAATGTCACAATGTTTTATTTTTCATCATTAAATATAGATATACTATACATTGCTACGAAAAGTGTTAATGGAATGTCTCTTCCATGTGCGATAACTCTTCTTTTACTGAGGCACTTCTAATGTTTTTATGTTTCAATCGTGAGTATTATTTATAATAAATCACCCTTTTCTTCACCCCCAAGAACACGCGGTATATAATTTCTTCGGAGATTGTATTTGTGGTGTAATCAATTCACTATTACCTAATCAAATATGCAGACCAGATGTCGAATTAATTTGACATGCAAATTAACACCTGTAACTGACAAACCTCATCTTGTATTCTATTATTGCTTTATGGAATTTAACAAGAGTTGCATATGGTTTTACTGGTACTAATTTACTTTATGACTTTATTTACTATTTACTTGCGTCCTGAGTGAATGCTACGCAATATACTTGTGCTACGCCACTGCTACAATTTTATTGATTTAATTTAAAATACAGACAAACTATATACTAAAATTGTAATAGCTTAGCTGTATAAAAATAATATTTCCGTACGCATGGCATATATTTTTTACAATGTGTGATAATGGTGTAGTTTCGTCTTGTACGCGATTTGGAGGACATCCTGTTTTATATGGTTCTAATATCCTGTCTTCCTTGCTGAAGATTATTGTGTCCCGAGGCTACAATATCAACAATTCTGTTTACTCCTAGCTTTCCTTTCTAATAAATAAATTCTTCGCTTTCTTCCCTATATACAGTATTTTCGTTATTTTTCAACGATTTCCTATCGCATAATATTTTACCAGTGACAATAATATAAAGTTTTCAAATGTGTAATTTCGTGCAAAAGGGTAGTTATGTATTGTTATTTGTTATGTACCTAACTACACAGCATTTAACATGCCGATTCATAGTATTAGAGCAAGTTGATCTTTAGATATTATCGAATACAATACTCCTGTGTATAGTGCGAAACAATACAATGTGTATTGTAATTGTGCATTTACCCATTCGCCGACAATGTACATACATTAATATTACACTAAGTCTCCATTATTTCAATATTGGACACTCTGCATGGTAAGCGTTAATAAATAATTATTTAAACACAATATACAGACCAAAATAATATTATGTAGATTCGGAATAAATTTTATAATTAACAGGCGGTTTCGTTCTCTGTTCATGAACTTCTAGAGTGTTGTCAAGAGATCCGTAGCTCAGTTGGCCATCATGGCGCTTCAGAACTTCTCTCACTTCTCAACTGAGAACTTACTACGAGTTTTGGCATCTTAAGGATAACAACAATCATAGAGGAAATATATTTATGTTGACTCACCAGGACACCATTTTAATTTGCCTTTTAAAATTATTTGAATAATTCTTCATTAAAATAAAATTACGTACGATAAATACCAACACTAGTGGAAGAAAGAAGTGGGTAGTTGATATTTGAACTATAGTTTACTCGTTTGTGAATATATACTTTTAAACCGCTCAGTATCATCACACGAAAGAAACCAATTTATCATGTACATAAATGTGACTCTCTAAATGGGGGTAAATATGTTATTAACAACATAGATATTGTTATGATAATTAAATTGATATTTAACATAGGACAGTTTAATTTACTGCTAAAATAAACATAATAAACCCAATTTACTGTAGTTAACAATATACACAATTTTATCAGTGAGAATGAAGAAGTGAAGAAAAAAAATTTAAATCTAACTAACCAATATGGGTAGTGATTTTATGTAATATTTTATTCAAAACTATAATATGAATCTTTTTATACTTGGGTAAAACAAATAATCTTACATTTTTCTGAATACCTTACTTATAACTGTTGATTGTATTTTGAAGTTTAAAATTAAATTACATATTATGTGTTGATGAATATCATTAAAAAAATCATTTTTTTCGTGATAAAAATCTACAATGATAAAAAATGAAACAAATTGTTTTTCAGTTTATCTATAATTTATTGGAAATATTTATAAGCAAATATTGAAATATAAAATCATACAGGAACTTAATTTGTAATAGGTCAGCTTCAACAACTTCTTTAATTTAATTTGAGCCCAAACATATTATTTGGTGTATAAAAATACTTATTGAAAAATATATCTTATAAGTACGCAATGGAAAAGAATGTGCTCGTTTATTGTTGCGGTGCAACCATCACAGCAAGTAAAATATCAATCCAACTTCCTGATCTTCCAGGCTCCTAGCCAATATCTCAACCATATGAGGGCCAAATCTCGGCCCATTTGAATCCATGACCAGATTGGTGTTACTTTGGAGCCATCAATCTCAGTCCAGTTAACGGAATGTTCAGATATTGGTATTTTCAAGCATTGTGCTATGTATAGGATTTCCACATCAAATGCCCTACACAAATTAAATAATATTGTACTATGTTTTTCATTTACTTGAACATATTCATAGAAGTACGTTATCAGAGCTATGTTTAAACAGGTGAATTTAGTTTACATAGCCATGACCTAAATTTAAATTGTTTATCAATATGTAGCATAAGATTGTGAACGTCTGTTTGAATCCATACACAGAAGATACTTCTAATTATAAATATGTATTAGATGTTAAGATGAAAACTTCTACTTTTCTGCACAGTGATTATTTTTCTCTCAAGTAAAATTATTTATTGAGATAATAACTGATAAAGAGATAAACCTAAGTGAATTTAGTGTAATAGAATAACAATGGCAATAATTAAGTAGAGGATTAGTAAAAATATTTAATTTGACAATGTAATCAAAATAACTAGCTAGTTAAAAAAAACATAATTACCATCTTTGCACATGCATGTTATAAAAGCACATTCGGGCAGCTTGTCTAGTGAATAATTTGAATCCACACTGTGTGTCTCGAATTCCTCTAACGGCAAACAACCAAACGAGGAAGTGAAAACCATACATTAAAAATGTTCTAAAATATTAACATGTTATAATCATACACATTTTCAATAAACAATTTTAGTATAGTTTTTCTACCGAAATATACTTCTAGTTGCAATAGCATCATCTTCCAAATGTGCTCGAGAGCCTATAGCAATAGCTGGATGCTGTGAAAATGAAACGAGATCCTTATCAAGTTTACGCATTAAAATTTTTTCAATGCCTTCTTCCAATTTTGTGATATCTTTAAATTTCGTTGCACCATCAGCATCGGCAAATAATATAAGTGCTCCCCGACAGCTTTCTACGCCCTAAAATGATATTGTTCATTAACATAAAATATATAAATTTGTAAAGTCCTAACTTACCAATTTCACAGCTCCTCCCTTCCCTCTGTTAGTGGTCAAATTCATAACTCTAATTTTATCAACACCATATTTTGTACAATATTCTGTTGCAACCTGCACTGTTTTATCTTGACTGCCATCACTGACCACAATTATTTCATACTTATAATTACGAATATTTCGACATTCTAAGTATTGAATGCATTCATTTAACATGGGTATCACTGAAACAATATTAATATGTATTATCAATCGGAACTGATATTTTACAAGAGTTGAAATTAATAGATGAAGAGTTACATCTGGTTTCTTCATTATAGGCTGGTACAATAACGCTTAGGTGGATAGATGCATTGTCGAATACTGACGGAAATGATACTTTCTTTCCAGTGCGTGGATCTTCGAAACATGATTCTTCAGTGCTTCTTTCGATCGAGTCAGTTTTAGTTAAAAAATTTACTACATAAACCTAAGAATTTTTAATAGTCACAATAAATAAGTAGTTTTTATTTTAAAAAATCTATTTATTATTTATAATATAGGATTAGGGTAAGTAAATGAATAATAAAAGAAAAGCAGCCAACCAATAAGCCAAGTATTAAAACTCCACCGGCCAACAAGCCCAGCATATCGACCAACCACTTGACAACTCACCAACTGTCATCATGACATTTCTACTGACTATTTATTAATTTTTATAGTGCTGTATAAAAACAACTCTTTCAAATATAACGTCCTAAATCATATTTTTTTATTTAAAATTATCTTTTTGAATCTAATTTTTGCTTTCAATATAATATAATTAAATTTATGTTGATATATCGTTGTACAGTGTTGTACAGCCATAATATGCAAAATCTCAACTGTCAAAACAGCGTGTTTTACTTTTATCATATTTTCTGATTGTGAGCAATAAATATGCTGGTTTCAGATGTAAGGAATCATTATAACTATGCCATAAAACATATACCAAGAGTTAAATCATTAAAAAAATACAATATATATTTTCAGTTACCAGGAGACGACATAGGAAGTCACACTTGTCGAACTTTCGTATTCCAAGACGAAGGACATACTCTAGGAAATGCGTTAAAATGCATAATATCTCGATAGTGAGTTGGTTTATATATTATTAACACGTACTATATTATATTTAAATATGATTTATTTATTGCTTTCAGTCCAGAAGTACAGTTTTGTGGATATACAGTGCCTCACCCTGCCGAAACGAAAATGCATTTCCGTATTCAGACACATTCAGAAAGTGCTGTAGAAATATTAAAACGAGGACTTGAAGATTTAGAAGATGTTTGTGATCATACTGTAGCGTTATTTGAAACTGAGCTCAATCATTACAATGAACATACAGAGACTTAAATATATTATTTTATGAAAGGTGATGTTTTATTTAATATTATGTTCTGAGATTATGTCGGTGTATTAGTAAATAGTTCTCAAAAACTATTTACTAATACACTGACAATGCCTATACTGTTTTTATTTTTATCTATAAGCAAAAAACAGTAAACTTTTAAAACAAATATGTTATTGTATACAAAATAGAATATAATATATATTCCTCTCCATGATTCTTTCTTTTTTTCATTTCACTATTATATAGAGTTTTGCTTCTCAATTTTTTGATGCCTACACACTTAATTTTCTACTGTTTATACCAAAATCTTTGTTGATTAACCTTGCTCTTCATTTTTAACAACATATTTTTTCTAGAAATCACTACTAAGTGCATGTTATTCATATAACATTTCTCGGTACTTAATTTTATACAATATACACGAACAAATAATGCTGAACACTGTTTTATGATGATTCATACAAGATAAAATTCTTTATCTACTCTCAGTCATGCTTCAGACAGGATTCCGCTATGCAATTAAGACAACCACAGTAAGATTTAAAAAATGAGTAATAAATAAATAAATTTTGGGTGTTTGGATTATTGTATTGGATTTGTATAAACAAACATACAAAAAATGTAAATGTTGTGGAAAGTCCTCAGAATGCTTGAATATCTACTTACACCCTCAATTATGAGACTTGAAATATTTATTTATACCATGACGCTTTCCCTATTGTAAAGTAAAAAATTGTTGTAAAGGGTTGACCACCTTGAAAGAGGCCACCTTGGCTTTTACGGGAGAATATAATAGAGGTGGTTTCCCAGGCCACCACACAGCAATGAGTCCTTCAGATCTAGTAGATCTACCAAGTGACACCAGTGGACAATTGTTTTTGACAGCTCCGTGAATCGAACCTGGGAGTCTTCACTCACGAATCCATTACACTAACCACTGGGCCACAAGGTGGCTCATATTTTTACCTACATTTAAATTTGTAAATTTCGATTTTTAATAGACTGCATCATATGTTTTTCTTATTGCAAAATTGTGTATTCAGTCAATTGTTGATCTGATCAATTGTCATGTAAAACCCTTAATATTGTGTCCATTAAACAACTGAACTGAAGGTACATATTTACATAGGAATATTTATGATTAAAACATTCAAGCTTAATATAGAAAACGTTTATTTATCAAAATAGGAATACAATCAGGTATCAAGTTTCTTTTAAAACTAATGATTAGATACAAGTCTCGTGGATGGCGCTTTAAGCGGCTACTTTGGCCGGGCGACCTTTCTTGCCCGGCTTTCCCTTGGTGACTGTTTTCTCTGGCTTTTCGACGACTTCTTCTTCGGTAGACTCCTCGTTATTGGCGGAATCTCCGGCTTCTTCTTCCTCCTCTTCATCCTCAGCTTCCTTTTCTTCTTCTTCTACCTTTTTCTCGGCAGCTTTCTTTCCAGCTTTAGTAGGTGCTGGTTTGGCCTCGGCCTTGGGCTTGCGGCCCCTCTTGTTGCCGGTGGCTTGAGCCCTGGCATTGGCATTGCTCTGTACAGCGGCCTTGGCGACTTCCTTGGCCTTCCGTCCCCTGCCGGTGATTACTCCTGCTCCGTTGCTCTCAGCAGCATCTCCATTGTCGCCATTGGCCGAGTCAGGCGTGGCAACAGCAGACGCAGCCTTCTTCTTGGTCGGTGGTTCTTCTGCAACATCTTCCTGTTCTGCAGGCGCAGCAACAGCTTCAGATTCTGGTTCGGCGACTGCGGCATTGTTCTGTAATAATGAATGACATGTATATTAGAGATGACTAATGATAATGATAACAGCACAGTCTACGGTGTACAAGCTAAAGCTGGCTTAGCCCCGCCCTGTTAGCTGTTGTAGTGCATAGTGTCTGTAATGACTAATGATAATGATAATGAAGGCGTGGTGTGGCGGAGCTACCTTCTTGGCTCCTCTCTTGGGCGGCATGGCTGACTGTGGCTGTGACTGTGATTGACTGTAAGGTGCAGGAGAGCGGGGCAAGTGAGCAAGGAACACTGGAAGGCTGGCGGCGGCGGAGGAAGACTGTACTGGAGTGCGCGGCCGGCGGGAAAACACGCTAACTAGAACAGTGTTGCCACTTGACACTACTACAGATTCTATGCAGGGACATCATTTTCACAACGAACCATATTCATTTATTATTACATATTCCAATTGTGTATTTATCTTATATATCGTGTATAGTATCATATTACATATTATATAATAAAAATAATGTTATTTATAAAAACTGTGATGAAATTAGGCAATCCATTTGTTTTATAAGAAATAACGTTATTTTACGCTTTTGAAAATTCATGTTTTTTATTCCGAATATGGACATTTAAAAGTTAATACCACCTTATAATTTTGTTATCTAGCTTTCATCAAATATCATCCTTCACTATTAACGGTAAATAAGCAGAGCTAAATGCAGTGGAAACTGGGAAAACAGGCAATAGGATCTGGTTCTATGAGCTGAACCTAAATCATCGATGCTGACTAAGCTGATTCTTCAGTTTTTACTTGTGGTTTTAATATATTGTTTTTTAATTATTAAAATTCAATTTAACATATGAATTTTACAATACATCAATTTGCAACAACCTCAATAAATCAAATTACTTGTCATAAATTAATTTCATTCCATTCTAAATTGGAGTATCGAAATTAATCTAAATATAAAGAATATTTTTCATTCGATGTAAGGAGGTACCATTGTATATTTCAATAAGAGCTTTATTGAAATGGATAAAAAATAAAAGTTAAAAGTCACAGTCAAAAATTCTTTATTTGCACAAATTATCCTTCAAAGCGAACTCTGGGTTTGGAAAGGTGTTCAGAGAATTCTTGATAGGGTGTCTTTCCAAGTGGGATGTCACGCCACAGATCTGGTGTGAGGAAAGCATAGGTCTTGGCGATGGCAGCATAAGTGGCTTTGGCGAAGTTACCGAGTGTAGCGGTTGAACCACGAGCTGAAGTGTAACAATCCTCAATACCACTCATTTGGAGGAGTTTCTTGGGAACGGGACCGGATACAATTCCAGTACCACGGGGAGCAGGGATCAAACGTACGGATACGGATCCACACTTTCCGGTGACCTGAAATGTAATTGAAAAAACATATGAGTATGATTTTAACAGATGAAGAGAATTATATGAATCATAGTGAAAGTCAGACGCTCCAAGCTATCAGCCAGCTAATGCTGTCTAGTGGAAACCACGAATGAATGTAAGGAAAAGCTCATCATGATAAAATAATATAATGTTGACTTGAGGGAATTGAGAATAATAACCTTGCAAGGGACGGTGTGGGGCTGACCGATCTTGTTGCCCCAGTATCCTCTGCGGACCGGCACGACGGAGAGCTTGGCCAGGATGATGGCTCCTCTGATGGCGGTGGCCACTTCCTTGCTGCACTTGACGCCCAGCCCGATGTGTCCGTTGCTGTCTCCGATGGCCACGAAGGCCTTGAACCTGGTACGCTGACCGGCACGGGTCTGCTTCTGGACGGGCATGATCTTGAGGACCTCGTCCTTCAGCTCGGTGGCGCTGATGAAGAAGTCGATGATCTCACACTCTTTGATCGGCAAAGAGAACAGGTAGATCTCCTCGAGCTTGCGGATCTTGCCATCTCTGACTAATCTGCCTAGCTTGGTCACGGGAACCCATTCCTTGGGGTCCTCCTTTCCACGTCCCCTGCCTCTGCCGCGCCCTCTTCCCCTGGGTCCTCCTCGTCCTCCGCGCGATCCGAAACCTCCACGGAAACCACCGCGTCCACTGGCTGGAGCCGCGTCCGCCATTCTGAAATTAGATAACTCATTAATACACGACTTACAAAAAGCTGAAAGTACTGCTTGTGATAATGCAATCAGACGCAACTGGCCGTCACTGACAATGGCTCATCTCCGGTGGAAACCGCGAATGTTGAAGAAAAGGTCTCATCATAAAAGTGACCACGTGGTCGGCAGAGGTTAATCTCTAGTTATGTGGATCAAGCACAACCCGCATGCTGAACATGGTCAAGCTTAATTTATGACCACTAAGTTTTACACTATTTCGATCAAACTTGAGAAACGTAGAGTGGAAAGAGGTAATTTAATGATTAACTTACGTAGATCAACGATGAACAACACAACCGGAAACGGAATAAGGCCGAAGCCAACGCGCGCCTCGTATTTATACACTATTTTGTCTATGGTTACATCTAGTCTATTAATCAGAATACATAGATGAAATTAAAAATGTAATTAATAGTTCAAATCATTGTTTATACTTAATTAATTTCAAATATGTTACTACAATTTAATACTCAAAAATACACATTTACGAAAAGTAAATAGATAGTAAAAATATGTTGTAGTAAACTAAAAAAGGAAGCAGGATTCTTAAACAAAATATCCTTTGAATTACTATTTATTCAACTAAAATCAATAATTATCTGAAATCCAACAAAAAAATATATTTTAATTTTTTATGCAGTATGTTCAAATCATCAATGACCTACAGAGGTGATACTGGTGATAAAAATAGTTTTTAGTATTTAGTCATTACCACAGTTGTCGTTGAGAGTTGACAGTTGACATAATAATAGTGAAGAGTGAAGGTTATGTTGGGGGGCACCATGTTAAAGATTCTGACGACAACAATGGTCCCGTTGCGATGGTCAGGCAGGACCATGTGCACAATACTTGATAAGAATCGTCCTGTCATTATTTCGTACACTAAGAAAACTAACGACAAACCATCCGTTCACGGTAACAAAAAGATCAAAGAGCTTCCACCTACCGAAGAACATGCTTTAAAAATTACACTTTTAACGGGGGATAAACTCTCAGTGGTCAGTCTAGCTGACGCAAAAAAATTAGCTATAAGGAGAGATCTCAAATTAGTTAAAATTATGGACCCAGATACAAAATCAAAAAGGCCTATCTACCGGTAAACTCTCATGTTCCGACAAAATACAATTGATTTGCTTAAATCTTTTTGGATAATCAATTTATTTTCAGTTTAATGACCGGTGTAGAATATCACGAACAAGACATTAAATTAAGATTGCAAAAGAAAGAAGCAAAAGCGAAGACTGAAATCAAAGGAGAAAAATTACTTACTATATCAACAAAAATCGGAGAGAATGATTTAATGGTTAAAATCAATTATTTGGTAAAATGGTTAAAAAAATTTTATAATGTGAGAGTTGTGATCGAAGGAGATTCAGATAACAAAGAAGAAATGGTAGTGTTTGTCATTATCCTATTATCCTATTCATTGTTCATTATTCATGTGAATTTAATTTTTTTAGGAAAAAATTTATAATCGGATTGAAAAAGATTATGCTGAGCACGGACGACTTTTTCAAAAACAATCCAAAGGAAATTCTATCAGATTTCAAATGCTACCTTTGAAAAAAGAAGATGATCAAACAATTTCTCAACAAACTAGAACCATCCACTCCAGTGCAAATAATGATACTAATGCTTTATGACTGGAAAAAAATGCAGTATCTTGTTTTATAGGAATGTTGAGTGTATATTTTATAACAAAATACAGTTTGTTTTTGTATTTTAAAAACAAGAAGACTGAAGTGAAATAATTTGATGTAGATACAGCCGATTCGACTTACGACTTAAGACGACTTGGGCGTTTTGTGAAATTCACTTTTATTGGCCATTAACTAATAATGCACACTTAAAATTAAACAATATGCATATTTTTTTTCAGTAATCTTATTTTATTATCTCTTGGAAACTGTAAATTTGATATAGATAATATAAATTATAAATATGTACTTATGTAATATAAACTTTTAAGACAAAAAAATAAAAGAGTAGATATAATAATTTATTTAAAGGTTAACAATAAATCAAATGTATTGTTTTTTGTTTTTGTAGCATTTATATTCTACAAAATCAGCACAGATATTCAGTGCGAATGTAGGCCTCCCTTCATTTCCTTCCTGCATAAAATAATGTTTTAATATGGCTATACATTCATAATCATTTTACCTCTTACCAGGGGTGTACGCCTTTTGAATGAGTGGTCTGTCAGGGGGACAGATAATGACCTGTTCAATCTGTCCCTCCCTATGTTTATGGAGAGCGTGCAAATTTTTTTATTTTTATCTCATTAAAGTATTTTACATTGTTCCTCTTTTTATGTTTTTCTCTTTTATTGTTAAATTTCTTTTTTTTGTAATTTTTCCAACTGACGAGTGCTGCATTATTATCACGGCGACTTGGGATTTCCCGTAATGCTGTAGTGGTACTGCAGTATGATGTAGTAATTATATGTAAAATTTAAAAAAAAAATGATCCCTCACAGTTTCTTTTGTCCTTCTAATACAAATTCCTGACGCAGTTCACTTTCTTGTCGTAAAACACGCGATATGGTAGATTTTGGTACTCCTCTCTTATCTATCTCAGCGAGCCGACGATAAATTGTATTAAGTGGCTGTTTTTTTTATTTTATCTAGCAATTTTACTGGAAAGTGAATCATTGGCATTTTGGCAAGGGTCAAAAAATAAAATCTCGTTCGAGGTCTTGGTGACTGAATAAAACGCAACAATTGAGATAGTCATCACACGCTAGGTGTATTGGTAATTGAATATATTGTTTGAAACAGATATATGTATAAGTTTGAAGCTGACAAGTATGTATGTATGAAAATTATTTATGACAACACTAAATTTGCTGACTTGTCAAAATACGGTCACACGTGCGGTTATTTTTTAAGAATTGTTTTTAAAATGGTTTGTTACGAAAATATAATACTTGATTAATTTTATAGGCACTTTTGATTAAATGAAATATTAATTTCCTTCTTTCAATTCCGAATAAAATCTCAAGTTCAGTTGCTTATAACCAGTTAATTCAACACCGGCTCATGGAATAACTTCATTGGAATATTTGCGATTGAATTAAAGAATGAACCTTAATATTGTTAGTCATATTATACGCATATATTCCATGTTTATTATTAGAAAAATAATGTTTAACACTTTTTAATTTAATATTTATTGTGAAAATGTATATGAAATTACACCATGAAATCAAAATAAATTTAAATTAATCTATTTAGGCGACCCTCGATCGAAAAGGTACCTTTAAAGTTGAATATCTACAAAAAATCGAAAAAGAAGTTCAAACAAAATGGGATGAAGAAAAAATCTATGAAGATAATGCTCCCGCAAATACAACCAATGTTGGGAAATTTCTTTGTACATTTCCATTTCCATACATGAATGGTCGCCTTCATTTAGGACACACCTTTTCCTTATCCAAGTGTGAGGTTAGTTTACGATTTATTGCAAAATTTAAACTTATTAAGTAAATATTTTAATTTAGTTTGCAGTTAGATATAATAGGCTGAAAGGAAAGAAAGTTCTTTTCCCTTTTGGGTTTCATTGCACAGGCATGCCAATCAAAGCTTGTGCTGATAAATTAAAACGTGAAATAGAAACTTATGGCTGTCCACCGATTTTTCCTGAGGAAGAAGAACCAACTCTTGTTGCTGTCAAAGATGACATTGTAATGAAAGATAAAAGCAAAGGCAAAAAGAGCAAAGCTGTTGCAAAAGCAGGATCAGCTAAATATCAGTGGCAAATTATGCAAAGTTTAGGTGTTCCGGAGGAGGAAATTAAAAAATTTGCTGATTCAAATTACTGGCTTGATTACTTTCCCCCGTTAGCTGTGGAGGATCTGCGTAATATTGGAATTCATGTAATTTCTTATATAATTTTTTTTAAATTTAGAAATATCAATTATTAAATTATTATTGTATTTATACAGACTGATTGGCGGCGAACATTCATCACCACCGATGTCAACCCATTCTTTGATTCCTTTGTACGTTGGCAATTTTTACATTTGAAAGCTAGAAACAAAGTACAATATGGTAAAAGGTATACGATATTCTCCCCTAAAGATGGCCAACCATGCATGGATCATGACCGTAGTAGCGGAGAAGGTGTTGGTCCTCAAGAGTATACTCTAATAAAAATGAAACTCCTCAAACCATATCCAAAGAAACTAAGGTTCATATATTATTTGATAGTATTTTAAAAATTTAACTTTAAAATAACTTTTATTTATCTTTTAGTTCAATGGAAAATCAAGATGTTTTTCTTGTAGCAGCAACTCTTCGCCCAGAGACTATGTATGGTCAAACTAACTGTTGGGTCAGACCTGATATGAAGTATATTGTCTTTAAAACTGTTAAAGATGGAATATTTATTACTACGGCTAGATCAGCCCGAAACATGTCATATCAAGGTTTTACTCCAGTCGAAGGCAAAGTAGATATTATTGCAAACGTAACCGGTGATGACATAATGGGAGTACCTCTAAAGTCACCACTGACTCCGCATGCAGTGATTTATACTTTACCTATGTTAACGATCAAAGAAGACAAAGGAACTGGAATCGTGACAAGTGTTCCTTCAGATTCTCCTGATGATTATGCTGCTTTGGTGGACTTGAAAAAGAAGCAACCATTTAGAGAAAAATATAATATCAAAGATGAGATGGTATTGCCATATGATCCCATACCCATAGTTGATGTTCCAGAATTTGGAAACCTTTCTGCTGTCACGGTGTATGATCAATTGAAAATTCAAAGTCAAAATGACAAGGAGAAATTATTGGAAGCGAAAGAAATGGTTTACTTAAAAGGATTTTATGATGGTGTGATGCTTGTTGGTGAATTCAAGGGTAAAAAGATACAAGATATCAAAAAAGACCTGCAAAAGAAAATGGTTGAGACTTCTGACGCAGTTGTATACTATGAACCGGAAAAAACCATAGTGTCAAGATCAGGAGATGAATGTGTTGTAGCATTATGCAATCAGTGGTATTTGAATTACGGAGAAGAAGTGTGGAAGGCTCAAGCTGAAAAGTGCCTTAGTAACATGAATACCTATCATGATGAAGTTAGGAGAAATTTCAATGCTTCCTTGAATTGGCTCCGTGAACATGCTTGTTCTCGAACTTATGGTCTTGGTAAGTTAACTTTTCATTTTTTTTACACTTTTGATAATGTTAATAATGTTTTGATTAATCATTCTCAGGTTCCAAATTACCGTGGGATGAAAGCTGGTTGATTGAATCACTTTCCGATTCCACAATTTATATGGCATATTATACAATTGCACACATTATTCAAGGAAATTCATTCAGAGGCGATAAGCCTAATATGTTTAATATAAAAGCTAACGAAATGACTCCCGAAGTTTGGGATTACATATTTTTTAAGTCTTCTCCGTACCCTAAGAAAAGCACTATCAAAAAGGAAGCTTTGGAATTGATGAAACGAGAATTTAATTTTTGGTATTTATATTTGGCTATTCATTACAAATGGTAGTAGTGCAATGTACTTTTTTTTCAACCAGGTATCCTTGTGATTTGAGAGTATCTGGAAAAGATTTGATTCAAAATCACTTAACATACTTCATTTACAATCATTGTGCCATGTGGCCGACCGAAGAAAACATGTGGCCACGGAGTATTAGAGCCAATGGTCATTTACTATTGAATTCTGCTAAAATGTCAAAATCTGATGGAAACTTTTTGACTCTGAGTGAAGCGACTAAAAAATTCAGTGCAGATGGAATGAGACTTTGTCTTGCTGATTCAGGAGACTCAGTTGAGGATGCCAATTTTGTTGAAAGTATGGCCGATGCTGGAATTCTGCGTTTGTACACTTTCATTGAATGGGTTAAAGAGATTTTGGAAATAAAAGATTCTCTCAGAAAAGGTAATTTATTTTAATGGGAAGTTATTTTTAAGTATCTTCAAAATTTTTTTTTTTTAATTTCTAGGTCCTGCAAATACATTCCACGATAAAGTATTTATCAGTGAAATGAATATGAAAATAAAAGAAACTGATGACAATTATAATAAGATGCTGTTCAAAGAAGCTCTCAGAACTGGATTTTTCGATATGCAAACAGCCAGAGATAAATACAGAGAACTTTGTGGAACTGATTCAATGAATGCTGATTTGATTTTGAAATTTATACGTGTACAGGCTTTATTATTATCTCCGATCTGTCCTCACGTGGCTGAACATGTGTGGAAACTGTTGGGAAATGTAAAAAAGCTCAAATATACATAATTTTAGGTTTAAGCATTTTAATTTTACGGTTTGAAATTGTTTGTAGGAAAAAAGTATATTACATGAAAGATGGCCCGTTGCTGGTGAAGTGGGAGAAATCGAAATCAAAGCCAGCTGTTATCTTATGGAAACTGCTCACTCTTTCAGGATTGTTTTGAAAAATTTCTTAACTTTGAAAAAACCAGGAAAAAAGGGTGAGACTCCATCTGTTCCTGAAAAACCAGACAAAGCTATTGTGTGGGTCGCTAAGAGTTTTCCTCAATGGCAAAGCACAATATTGACAACACTTAAAAAGCTCTATGATGTAAGAATTTCCATGTTTTATTGAGAAACCAAAAAATAATGATTTTACGTTTTTACAGCAAAACAAAGAATTACCTGATAATAAAGCTTTGTCAGCTGAATTCAGTAAAATGGAAGTTTTAAAGAAGTATATGAAAAGAGTGATGCCTTTTGTGCAAGCAACTAGAGAAAAAATTAGCGAAATTGGTGTGAAAGCACTCTTGCTTGCTATGGAGTTTGATGAAGCCCAAATATTGAAAGACAATGCTGGATATCTGGCTAATACTTTAGATGTAAGAATAAATCAGGATATTATATTAAATTTATTTTAAATTATAATGGAAATTAAATTTTAGTTGGAAGGAGTTGAAGTAAAATACACAGATGAAGCTACCGATAAAACCAAGGAAGATTGTTCACCAGGACAACCTTTTATTACGTTTTACACAACGCCAGGTATTAAAGTGGAATGTATCAATCCGACTCCAATGAGCAGCCTCTTCACCATGTATGTTACAATAGTCAATGATGATTCAGTTGAAAAAATCAAGCAAAAACTTGTCAAAAACAACAAACTCATCAACGGTAACATCTTCATAAATAATACTATATAAATATAAATCATTAATAAATCAATGCTTTGTTTTTGTAAATTGCAGCGGTGAATACAATCAAATTATACAGATATAGTGATCCTATTTTGGGCCAACGGAAAATGCCCAATTTTGAAGATCCTTTCAATAACTGCACCATCATCAGTCCCAGTGCTAAGTTCTCTATAAATACAGATAAAAATGATGTAATCATAGTTGATAATGGAAAATCTGTAAGTGTCGGAAACAAAATTTTGTACACGTATGTTGTATAATATAAATCTTTACTAAAATATCACAGGCTGTATACTGATGGCTTCTGAAGCTCGTTTTATGAGTATTATACACATAATTATTTATTTCTGTGTTGTGAAAATGTCCACAGATTTTATTTATAACTTATTGTAAAAACTTTTTGAATAAAATGCTTTTTGGAAATCTATCACTTATCTTATCTAAACTATCAGTTAAGACCATAACCCGATTTCAATATTTTAATGCTCACTTAATTTTTATCAAATGTTAGTATTCACAGTGAGCTTTACTTAGGCAATCGAAAAAAATAATTTTTTACATAGATTCATCCAAAAGTTGGAGACACATCACTATGTATATGGCCTGGGAAACCAATGACAATTAGGAGGTCAAGGTGGACAAACAATAAATAACAACAAATTATCTTTTATTGGCAACAAATCTTAAACTTTCACATAAATATTAATACATTTCAAACGACATAGGTAACATCGATTTTATATTATTTATTGACTATTGCTATGTGGATGTAACTAAATGTTTGCATTAGCTGTAATTTTTATATTTGCATATTTAAAACAGTTTTTAATATAAAATCAACGGAACATGTATCTAAATACTAAATCTTCCAGTAAAAAAAAGTATACAAAACATTTTAGTTAATAATTTAGCATTAAAAATTATAAACACATAGAGGAAATATTTCCATAGATTCATTTTGAATATTTAGATGTATACAATTTTCACGGACGCCTTGTATTTGGATTTTAGTAATATGAATCATCGAAGAGAATTAAAATATATTTTATAAAATACATATTTTGTCATTGGTCAGTTGAAATTTAGGATAATAAAATAAAACACTACTTTGAGAGAATTTCATCTAATTAGGTCCACAAATCGGATGAGACAATACAAAATGCCGTACTTAAAAAAGAAAATGATATAATATGTGGATATGTACACACAATTCGAGAAAGAGTTTTTTTTTTAGAATCCGACATTATCTAAATAAAAGTTTCAATTTAAATTTGTATGGTTATCTCCAGAAGTTTTTGAAAAATGTGGATATTTTGAGTAGTCCATTGGACTTACAGTATTATTAATAATTCATGCTAGGCAACTTTAGCAAAAGAATATTCAAAGTGAATATCACATTTCAATGCTCATTTATGTCTAAGGCAGGAAATTTATAACCAAATAATAATATATACTATATATTATAAAATTAATATGTGTTTGATTAAGTTCAGCCCATTTATAGTAAATACACAGTGTAGAAGTATATAAAACATATCAAATTTAATAAAATTGAGCCGGTGATGAAATGGAAACTCGGTAATCTACCCATTAAACACTAGACTGATCCTTTTTGCATATATTGCACCATCTTTCAATCAATGTATACCCTGATTAGTATGCGACATTTCACACACAAGTTTTCCATAAAGATCGATAAAAATCACTCATACACATTTATATAATATTACATGTGCATATATTTTCTTAAATATTATCTGTATCATCCCAGTACATACGACATATTTGGTTCAAAAAGCATTCAAATTGAATATAATTCCATTACACAATAATCTCACTGCTAAAGATGAATCATCTAAGATAACAACAATATGTATGGGATGAACTTCAAATAACATCATCTGTGTTTTATTCTACATATATCTAAAATACAATATTGGTACTAATGTATATTATTTACACAAGACATGAGACAGGTTTACAACACTTATTTATATTAACAATCTAGCAACTAAGTTACACGTAAACTATACATGTATAATATTCTGAGTAAAAAAATATCTATGTGTGTTTGTGTATCCGATGCGATATGTATACCCTCATATTACTCGCAGTCACAATAATCGCTTCGATGCACTTCGTTAAAATAGAGTCTCCTGTGACCAGGAACAATGTTCGGGATTCAGAGGCGATTGATCGTGTACATTGCAGGAATCTTGGTTTCCGTCGGGCCTCACTCCCAATTCCACATCCTGGGATCGAGAGTGGCTAAGTGGTGTCACCTCGACAGGAGAATTGCTCGTCGATGTCTTTTTCGCGTTGAAAGGTAAGAGAGGAAAAATCTTTTTCAAAGTAGGACGAGAATCTTGAGGAGTTGTCTCTTCCGAAATAGTCGTCGGATTGGTGACCACAGTTGCGCTGATAGTGGAACATCTGCTTCCAATAACCGCCGGGTGAGACAGCCTCCTCAGTGTTCTGCGGGTAATGGGCTTAAATAGGGATTGATTCTTTTTCATGAGAGACGTCTTGGACGTATTGGAGAGCAGAGTGGATGAGGTGGACAGGGGAGGAGATGACACCATCGGTATCGACTTTCCTACGATATTTTTTGATCGACGACGCGGCCTCAGCTCGCGAGTTTCTTCGCATGTGTTAGTTCGTTTTTTATAAGCGACACTTTCATCGCTGTCCGTAGAAAATTGTTCAATTTCGTCATCTGTATCTAAACACTCGTCTTCCATAAACACTGAATCGGACCCCACGGAATGGAGATCGCCATCTTGATAGTCGACACTGATTGATACGCCGCAACTACCCAGCGAAGCCAGAGGGGCCATTTTCTTAGGAGAGCTGTCGTTTTTCTTTACCATCGATGTTTTATAGTTGATAACCGTTCGCTCACTGGCACAAGGAGATAACTCAGGGGTGGCTTGTATAACTTGAATGTCTATAGGATTCCTAGGATCCGACCATGCATCTGTTGCATGCAGTGTATTTCTGCGAGATTGTCTCGTCTTGTGTGTTCTTGGACTGGGTGGAAGAGTAGGCAGTGCACACACTATAGACGAGCCTCTTCTTTCCAAATATGAACTTCCTGAACTAGAACACGTAATACTACTATATCTTCTGGAACTTCCAGGTACTGATAGAAATTTGTTAACATATTCTGACGGTGCGGTGCACAAAGAGTCGTCTATAGTTTCCATCATTTCGTCTTCATAGTAAGGACTCCTACAATCCAATATCAAAGCAGAAGCGGGAAGGCTGTTTCCGCGAAGGTCTACTAATCGACGAGGTGGCGCTAGAAGACTGCCACAACCTCCTCCTAACGAGGAAAATCTAGCAGATCTAGGCCGCGGCGGCCAAGGAGCTAGAGATCCTGCTATAGAGCATCTAGCGCCTAAAGCTTCTTCCAGAGCATATGCCATCTGGCGTTCTTCTTCCTGGGCTTCTTCTTCGGCGGCGGCAGCGTGGGCTATTTCGGCGATCTTGGGATCTTTGAGCGCTTTCACAGATTTGCTTCTGCTCTTGTAAATGACGAGAAATACCATGAGCCCGAAGAAGCCGCCAAGAGTGGCAGCTATTCGAATACCTGTCATAACATCGTAAGTGGCGTAAAATTCTATGCGAAGCTGTTCTCTTTCGTCCAGCCCTTCGCTGATGTTACGTCTGACTTCCATGGCGACGCCTTCTCACCGCATACTATCCTGAAAACAATTAATAAATATTTTCAATAGATAATATAATATTAGCACGTAGTACAATTTATTAGGACTTTAACACTAGGTTGGACCGAACACGTGGAAAGAGCAGGTGGGATAGTATCATAAATACTATCCAGCAAGCCTGTGGGTAAGAGAAGGCAGGGTAGACCTAGGCTAAGGTGGGCGGACGAGTTATATAAGGTAGTTAGGAGTTTAGGTATTAATAACTGGAGGAGCATTAAGTGGAATATGATGGTGCGGGAAGCCTTGGTTCATCACTGAACTGGAGTGCTTGTGATGATGATGATGTATATAATATTATCATATCCATAAATAATGTAACCTATTGTTATTGCAATTATAACCGTTTCTACACGATCAATAAAATAAATGCCAACCGCCGAAAAATGGATCGTTTGGTTTGAAATGCTAAAAGCCAGGATATGATATTTTATTAGTTTTTTATTAAATATTTTAAGCGTTTATTATTAACTATCATAATTATCTATCATTTCTAGAAACATGTGTATTTAAAAAAATATAAATATATCGGAATTGACCGTGACGGCAATAGCAGTTTAGAAAATAGGTCAATGTGCAACGTTCTCCCTCCCCAACCCACTTTCATCTAAAAGAAAAACCTTGAAAAAAGTTTGTTTTTTTTTCGATTTGTCATAAATTATAACTCGAAGCAAATAATCTTAACTGTATTATGAAGTTCAATAATTAGGTAGGCAAATTAGCAGGGAGACATTGTAATATTTTATGGTGGATTCATGTATTCCAAAATGGTCACAATGTGAGAGGAGGTGGTCTGTGAAGTCAGCTAGCTATTATCCATGTATTGTCTGCGTTTCCGCAACTCACAATGGACCAAAAGTTGCGTAAATAATCCACAGCCTTCTCAGCTGAGCATGGTCCAGGGGGTGGAGGGTTGTGGAGTAGAAATGGGGCGGTTTCCCTGACCCTCAGCAACGCCCTTTTTCCCCCTCAGATGGATATTTGACACGATTTGTCAGTCTACTGTCTGTATTTCGGGCTTCA
Organism: Agraylea sexmaculata; assembly: GCA_022606485.1. Taxonomy (NCBI): domain Eukaryota; kingdom Metazoa; phylum Arthropoda; class Insecta; order Trichoptera; family Hydroptilidae; genus Agraylea; species Agraylea sexmaculata. Next base: position 40,931 of record JAGTTH010004995.1, on the reverse strand, counting down.
CTGCGTACTTTTCAACATTTCCACATACAATCAAAACGAAATTTTATAATTACTTATTTTTTATGTATTTCAGTAAATTACAGTGGCTATTTATCAAAATCATTATATTAAATGACACATACCTAAAATCATCATCATCATAAGCACTCCAGTTCAGTGATGAACCAAGGCTTCCCGCACCAGCATCTTCCACTTATTTCTATTGGAGGCCGCGCTCCTCCAGTTATTAATTCCTAAACTCCTAACTACCTTATGAAATTCGTCCGCCCACCTTAGCCTAGGTCTACCCTGCCTTCTCTTACCCACAGGCTTGCTGGATAGTATTTCCGATACTATCCCTCCTGCTCTTTCCACGTGTCCGGCCCAACCTAATGTTAAAGCCCTAATGAACTGCACTACGTTCACGCTCTTATATAATGAGTAAATCTCATCGTTCCGTCTAATTCTAAATAGTCCCGGTGCCTCCTGAACAGGACCCAAGATCCTCCTAAGAATCTTCCGCTCGAACCTAAGTAGCCTATCCTCCTCAGTCTTGGTAATAACCCATGTACATACCTAAAATATGCACTTTATATGTATGTCTCTTCCTTGGATAAAATTAAATCAGCTAGCTAAAATCAACGATACATTTATTGATGATGAAAATGAAATATTTTTTACAATCCACAAGTCGAATGTCCAGATGGCCAAGAATGTAGATTCGATCTTCATGGAAATAGAAGGTAGTTAAATATGGTCGTAATATTTTACAGCTTTTGAAATCTTTTGAACGCTGAACTGTTTGATTTTCAGCTCAATAATAACTCTTTTTCATCCGAATTATAATACATCAAATAAATAAATTATGTTTGGACTGCGGTCGAATTTAACCGATATTCAACAAAATGGGTCACCGGGTCGAACTATTTTATGCATGTATCTAAATATATTGAAAATATCACAACAAAGATAATTTTATTTAATGATTTGATCGCATGATCATAAAATTCAATCTCCGGCTAAAGTAATCACATATATTGGGGTCGTGATTTGAAAGACTCTTTTCAAGATGAGAATGGGGATAATGGATTGAGTTGTTATATAACATTGGAAGATTGAAAGTAGATATTGCGGTTGACAAGAATCTCCCTATTCGTAAATAATTGAAGACTAACCATAGCGGGATAAATGAAAGGTCAACCATGATATTGTATTAATTGAGGGGAAAGCTCGTTTTAGAATAAATATATGCTTTCACTATTAATAAAGATTGATCGCTAGTCAGGGAAAACAATATCATAAGAATGTTCTTTAGTCAACTACAGGATGGTTTTTGATATAAAACCAAAAATATATATAATGGAAAGCGGACACAATTTAAGAACAGCTTGTGTATTGTATTTTAAATATAGGTGACAGAAGGTAATTGTGAATTATTTGAATCTTATTCAACAGAAACGCAATAAAAATATTGACCATATGATTATTTTGAATAATAGTATACCGGCATAATATTTGTATTCAATTTTTTTGCAAATATTAACATTATGTATATAAATTAAGCTCATGGCTTTATGGAAAACAAGGTATTTTGTCATTAGTGATAATTCATCAAACACTTGAATAATGAACATGCCTATAAGACATTCTCTGTAAGTATACACTGGAATAAATATACTTTAATATTTATATATAGCATTATTAATTAATTAACTTCTATCGTAATCAAGTGGAAAGCCATTGGAGATCCCACAAGAAACATTGGGCTTTGATTCATATTTGATGAGCCTGACTCAGCTTAGGCGTGAATTGTAATATTGTATTATATTTATTGAAGTGACCAGAGGAGGAGGAGATACTTGATATTTTATCGGTTTATGTGCATGTAATGATTTTTGAATTGGCAATGAAGACGTGGTTGAGAAAGAGGTGTTTTAAGGGGTGCAGAGGTGAGGGATGACGACCCCTGTCGACACTGGAGTTGTGGATATATCGATCGTACAAAAGGCGGGTCATGTATATTTTTACTACTACACATCTTTATAAAGTAAGGTTTTGGTATGTCCATGACTTCTCCTGCATACCTTTATCATTTATTTAGCAACCGCCTGTTCCAGTAGGAGCTTGGAAAAATTACTTTTTAGGTCCATTGCAACTTTAATGCGGCTTCGGGACGACGAATGTAACGGATGAAATATTTCAGTTTTTTTTTTGCTTTGTTGATATAAAATTAAGATTTCTAAGAAGGTCTGAAAGTAAATCTATTTGAAAACGTGTTAAATAAATGGTGGCAAGTTTCTGTAAGCTATAACTGGAGACTTACATGACAGCAAGTTGCGGTTATAATGTAGGATCAATAGCTTTAGAGTTACATAGCTCAATGTAAACAGGAGTGATTAAAAGTGTGGATAGTTTTACAAATTATGCAAATTAAGACAATTTTCATAAAAATACCAGCGTAATAGCTCAGGGGATAAGACGCGTGGATGGTCATGGGTTCAAATCCGGCTCAAGACATTTTTTTAAAAATTGATTTGATCGGTTATTACGACTGGGAAATCGGGAATAATATTAATAAAATCCCGATCGATCGTCTTGATCTAGGTTTACTCTGATTTCCTGGATAAATACTGATTATTAAGTCTATAGCTAGTAACTAGTAATAGTTAAGATCACCGACAGACAATTAACACGTTGTTGTTTATAAAAAACCCTCTCAAAAAAGCCTCCTCGGGGCGTAAAATAAATAAATAAATTACGGTATAATTTCTCACAATAATTTCATTATTTGATAAATGAACTTCCAGCATGTATTTATTTGTTATAAATGTAGACCAAGTCGATGTATTGTTGGGCATATTGAATATTAAATCAACCAAAGCATTCGTTATTCCCACAATTGTTTCACTCGAATTATTAATACAACAATTTATCTTTATCGTGCCGTAGCTACATTAACTTAATAACGACCCCTAGTTTGCTAAAAATAATATATCCAGTATAGTCCATGTATTTGAAAGACGTGAGCAAGGTAGATTTACGGTTTATATCCAACTTTTTTAACTGTCAAATAATAGTGTGTCTATAATAACGGTGTGTAAACTAATCTAATAGGATTTCAGGGTCTGTAAATCAAATATAATATGTTTAAGACAAGTAAGTACGGTGTTATTAATATGATAGTAGAATATGTATTATGATGTGAATTAATTGGAGTACTGTTTACAGTGATATGGGCAATTTAACCTTACTTGTACGCGTCAAATGAGAATTTATGACGACGAATAGCTTTTGGATATGAAATGTTAATTAAGAGGGTTGTGAAATACAATGGACTACAATCACACCACCCTTTATACACACCCTCTGTGTACAAGCATACACACACAACAAACAATACATGCAATTAAATATCGTATTTGTGCTCAATTAAAGTCGTTTAGTTATAAAAGGTACACTGTCATAATATTGATCTGAAAACAGTTGACAAGTGGAAAATACACAGAAGGTTAAAAAGGTCTGCGGATAAGGAACCTGATAATGTAAGATCAAACAATCTGTTACCGCTGTCCGAAAACTTTTAAAATATATTAAGGATCTGAACAATATTTCACCAACTTGATTTCATATTTTGAATGAGAAAAATGTTGGATATAATTTTTTTATTCTAAATTTTGACTATTGAATTGCTCTACATAGGTGCACGCGCTTTTGTACAAATCACCGAAGTATTTATTTGCTAAAACTTATTTTTTTAAAAGAATATAATATATATAATGTAGCAAGATAGTAACTCATTAAGTTTAACATACTTGAATGTGGTTATTGATTGAAAACAAAAACATTTTACATGCGTTTGCGCATAAATTCCAAAGAAAAATTATTGCAAGCACCAAGGAAATATACGATAATATTCGAGATCAAAAATTATAGAATTTTTTGTAGTAATTTCAAACTCTGCGTTAAGGAAAAAAAAATCCTAGGTGAAAACAAAACAATGCAAATGCTCACTCATTTTCGACCAAATATCATTCCCTTCTTCTTTAACCCACTGAATTATTTAATACCCCTGAGCTGTATACATTTGTTAAATTTTTTATATAAATTGGTGAAACCAATAATGGGGAAAACAGTGTTTTGTAATATATTTAAAATAACACTCAATAGTATACTAGATTAGATGGATTTCAAAACTCTATAAATAGACTAGATTTATACTTACTCTTTATGCAGCGGAGGTCACATTTTCCCCAAAACATTATTTAACAAATGTTGTTTTTTGTCATCAAGGAAATTAATTTCACGGGACTCGATCATGATGTAAGCCACCTGAAAACATCACGCATACGTTAAATAAACACAAACATTGGTTTCATAACGCAGTATATAATATGTAAAATAAGAGGAAATGGAAAATATGTAAATTTGGGCTTTTATGTCTGGAGTGATGGAAGGAAGAATGTTGACTTGATGGGAGAAAATAAAATTAAGGTTGCCGAAGTCAACTGCGTAATTTAAAAGAGGCCAAACGACGTTAATAAAGTGAATCATGGATACTAAGTCAACAAGCAACAACCTGATAAACGACAAAATTACATCATATTTCCCCCTTCAGTGCTACGATAAAAAAATACATAATTTTAAGAGTCGACTGAGTACCGAAACAATACAGGAAAGCGATTTTTAGGGACAATTTTTAAAATTCTTACCATAATGTAACACAGGCTTCTCTTCAAAATAAAACTAATAAAACATCGGAATCGAAATGCTCATATATACGACACGAATTCAAATGTTTTTTCGGTTAATAACTAGTTATAATTATAAGATACTATCTTTCTAAATTATTGATATATTTAATCAATAATTACATAAACTAATCGCAATCAACTCCAGAAGTAAATCTAAAAAAGGGCGTCCACCGCTTACAAATTATGGATCTATTATTCCATAGTTAAATAATTTTAAGTATGACAGATATATTTTTACAAATGTCTGAATCTGAATTCTTCAGTTTTTATTATAATATTTGACGTTGTATTTTAAACTAATTGAATTAAATGATTGTTTATATAAAAAGATATACGAAAACCTAAATATTGTATGGGTATGGCCGATTTAATTAAAATTTTCAAAATATAAATATTTCATTGTGCCTAGTACAAATTTCACATTAAATATCAATGAAATCCCTTTTAACAACAATAAATCATATCATAATGAATATCATTATAAAATTATTGAGGGAAAATGATCGTCTCATGTATCAATAGTTTAAATACATATTATTAACAAACAGTTGAGGAATTTTCAGATCAAATAATGTTTATGATTTATTATTATAACGGTTATAATTTCGATTATTATTAAGAACAATTTTCAATAAATTTCCAAATCATAATCCAATCCAATTTTAAACACACCACAATGGTTTGAAATTGTAGTCACGTACCTAGATTTTATTTAAACTGTCTGGAAAGTAATAATACTGTCTGGACCCGGAAGATTTATGTTTATTTATGATTTATACATTGTATATTTGTACTGTCTGGATATAAATAAGCTTTGGTCTAAAATTATTAATTCAGTTTGATTCTAAAATATTTCAATTACTCTGTTATTTTACCTACTTCATTAGATCCACCCCAATGATTGATTATGTACCAAATGATAAATTTCATTTATTGTCTTGGCAATAGACTTGTTATATATCTGTTAAGGCAGTATGAAGAAACGAACGTGCTATTTATAAATAATAATATAATTCAATGTGGCTTGTGGGACAGCTTAAAGCTACAGATATTATAATGTATTCATATAGTTAAATCGACATCAAAGCTAGCAGAGAAGAAGTTACATCACGAAAGGTAGTGAAGAAGCTGCGACAGGAGGATGAGAATTTCCCACTTGGAAAACCGCTAACATGAAAAGTATCCGATAAGACCAATCGATACATGAATAATACTCTTTACACAAGTTTACTTCAAAGCTTTATTATTTCGACAGTCTAAAGACATAAACAATCGAATACATACATATTAAATATTCGACAGCGAGTGTACGGATATGTTTATTATTTGATTTGAAATGTATGGACAGCTCTTTTTAAAAATAACACACTAGTCAATCATCGCCATAACATTCGTGGTTCGCATCTCATCATTCATCAACACTACCTTCATCTTGTGCACTTAAATTATTTTCAGCATCATAACAAAAGGGTCTAAAAGCATTTTACAATAAAAACACTAATTCACACTGCCAAAAGAGTGATTCGAAGAATTGCGCATGAATATCGAGTCTATAACCATATTCAATCTAAATTATAAATATAATTTAGATGCTTTATAAATAGGACCCAATCACCTATTGCAATATGCTCGTAAAATTAAATGATTGAATGTTTTGGTGTAAAAATAATATAGGTTTGGCTTTCGATTGATGTTAATTAATATGCAATCTTTATAAATAAACTTCTGATATAGATACATTTTGAATTACCGATAGTATCGATAATAGCAAATAAAGCTGCATATATGTATTTATTTATATAACCCATCGATTAATGAAAATCATAGAAACAAAATAAAAAGTGTGAAACTTGGTTGGTCACGAAATAATGGATGATTGGGTCTTATTTATAAAGTATCTAAATATATACAGGTAAACGTCGTTTTACACCAATTCATTAAAATTGGTGTCTTCAATAAAAAACCTTTCAAAAAATGCAATACTTCTTAAGGAATGCTACAGGAAATCAACGATTAAGTCGATAGATACTAATTTTAATCAGAACTTTAAAGACTTTAATAGAGTTGCTTTGCTGTACTTCTGATAGGTTTTTTGTTAATGGAGGCCCAGACGAGGCATTAACTAGTAAAACACCGATCAAAAGCGTAGCTAAGTAACTCTACTATTGTATTTACGGAGTACGTTTACGGTGACGTATGCCTGGCAATCCATTACTTTACGGAACCCGGGCGTAAAACGATGTTTACTTGAAATTTAAAAAAACTCGTTACCCATGTGCAATTTTTTGCATCACTCTTCCTTCAGGATGAATTAGTGTTTTTTTTATAAAATGCTTTTAAGTCCTTTTACCTTTTATGTCTTGGAAAGAGTAATAATTCCAATAAAATGGTTTATTGAATACAGGCCACATTGGAGGTATGTATTTATTAATTAATTTGTGCATTGGTTAGTGTTGGTTTCACATTGTGAAGGCTGTCGGATAAAGGAGGAGGAAGAGGAGGCTGCATCGAATATGTCGGAAACAGGCTGCGATGCTTGGAGCTTCCACAACGGAAATATCCCTGACAAGGAGCCTCAACACTGTTACCAATTCAAATACTCAATATAATACTTCAAACCGTATAAAAATACTACCATACTCCATACATCATCATCATCATAAGCACTCCAGTTCAGTGATGAACCAAGGCTTCCCGCACCAGCATCTTCCACTTAATGCTCCTCCAGTTATTAATTCCAAAACTCCTAACTATCTTATAGAACTCGTCCGCCCACCTTAGACTAGGTCTACCCTGCCTTCTCTTACCCACAGGCTTGCTGGATAGTATTTCCGATACTATCCCTCCTGCTCTTTAACCCAACCCAATGTTAAAGCCCTAATAAACTGCACTACGTTCACGCTCTTATATAATGAGTAAATCTCATCGTTCCGTCTAATTCTAAATAGTCCCGGTGCCTCCTGAACAGGACCCAAGGTCCTCCTCATAAGTAGCCTATCCTCTTCAGTCTTGGTAATAACTCATGTTTCTGCACCGTAGGTTAGTACTGGCCTAATTAGCATCTTGTATAATTCTACCTTGGTACTTCTACTTAGATATCTTGATCTGAGCAAGCGTACTAAGCCGAAATACGCCCTATTAGCACTTTGCAGGCGAGAGTTTATATCCTGGTTATTCCCAGCCTCCTTAGTGACCACTGCTCCCAAATATACGAAGGAGTCAACCTGCTAAAAGTGGTCATTATCTATGTTCAGGCTACGATGTGCTACCAATTCCGAGTTGGATGTCACATGCATATACTGAGTTTTTCCTACGTTTATAACTAAACTCCATACATACAATGTGAAATTATTAGGGTGGTGTTATATTGAAGTGGTTGACGACAGTGGTTAAGGCAAATATGGAAGCAGATTGACCTAAATTCCCCACTTGGATGAAACGATGCACTGCACTATTATATTCTGAAATTAATCCGTAGCCATCCATACCAACTACAAAGTCTAAAAGGTATTCAAAGCAACTCTCAAAGATCGATACTTCCTGCAACTTTACAACACTTCTACACTGCCCTGTATGCAATGTTATTTTACACATTACATCACCTACAAGAATTCAATAAAAACATTGAAACCGATGACTTTACTCTATTGAAATCAAAATACACCCATACCTCGCTTAACACGGTTTTTGTTGAATTGAAAAAAAATCTATAAACATGGAAATTATTAATATCGCACGGTCAATAAGAAGCGAAGAGCTGGAGGATTTAACAATTAATGAAATTGACGATTTGTTTGAAGAATACAAATTAATTGAAATGACTACAAGTGTACCTCCTGCAATTAGTAGCGACACCGAAAGATACTGTTCAATTTCAACGATTACTGCAAGAACAATAAAATACAGATTGGATATTGCAAAAAAATTAGAAAATGATCCAGATATTGATCGAGCTTTGAAATTTCAACAAGAAATTAAACAATGCATTGCCGAATATGAAGAGATCCACAAAAAATATCAGAAAAGATGAACAATCACGAATTACCGATTTTTTCAAAGAGAAAATCTAATTGAAAGTGATGATGATATCCAGCCAATAAAAAGGAAGAAAATCACTATATTAATATCTTCTTGTGATAGTCACATCGAATGATATATTTTATTTGGGTGCACAATATGTATTTCAATAAATTTGCATGGTTTAACCTACCTGTTTTTTCTTAATATGTCTCAAAAAGAACCTATCCCCCATTTTCATACATTTGTTAGACTCGCTTAACACGGTGATTTGGTGGAACCTATCTATCGTGTTAAGCGAGGAATGGGTGTATATATGTTTATCTTAGTTTCTGTGATCGATCACAATTCCCAGCGAGAGTGTTGCGATTGAATTTAAGCGATACGACTCCTTTGTAATGTAACACATTTTTATACAATTTCAACGGTTGAATGAAAAACGAGCTTTGATTCTAACAAATATGACGTGTATCGAAACTGTACTAAAATTAAACTTATGAAACTATAAATAACCTTTACGATGTACGTTGAAAGTTTACGACACTGAAGAAATCATATTTCATTTCAAAACGCAGTACACACTGCTCTAAGTACTATTATATTATATATTTTAAGAGAAGAATAAGATGACGTCTCAATTTTAAAATTTATTCTATATAAATTTACTATGTTACTATACAAAATACATGTAATAAAATAAAAAAAAAATAAAAAAAAAAAATATATATATATATATATATATATATATATATAAATTCAATAATTATATTATTGAATTATATAATTATTGAAGTATATTATATGCTATGTCACATTTACGTAATTTAGTAATACATTTTCCCAATGCAAGATGAATTTATATGAATATTCAAATGTATATGTAGTATTTATTTTTGACAGTTGTTTTAATTGTCTTATGACATCATAACGTCAGCATTATGACAATAGGACTTGATTTGATTAGTTTTCATTAGCTTATAATAAACAGATATAGACACAAACAGATATTTACTATTTTCATAATATTTCCACATGGTGAATAGACAATTTTCTATCTCAAAAAATATGGTTGGCGAACGTTTAACATTACAGTGGATTCTAAAGGGAATTATAATTTACAGATTAGGGTATATTTGTCAGGGACTAAAGTACCTATGTATATAATGTGGTTGGTTAATGATTGTGCGCAGTAATACTAGTAGTTGACTGTGTTAACTACAAAGTATTATAAGGTTCACAGCATTAACTTATTACAATTACACATTATTATGATTATGAGTTATTTTTAATAAAATAATTATTCCAAGATTGAAAGATTATCACTAAATATATGAGGAGTTTAAAATCAAAAGCTCCCAAATCCAGTTTTTTTTAAATAGTTTATCGGGATTATAAAATATCGTGATTGCTTATAATTGTGTTCCACATTTGCTTTTGAATCTGAGCCACTCATAAGTATAATATTTGTAGAAAAATGTTTTATTCCAGACCGTAAACTAATCTAATCTAACAATCTATTGTACGTAAAGCTTGGGATTCCTAGGCGTGCGTCGCCGTAAACGTACACCGTAAAGACGGTAATATAGTTGCTTTGCTGTACATTTGATCGGTTTTTTGTTAATTAGTGCCTCGCCCGAGGCTCATACGAGACATTGACTAGCAAAAAACCAAGCATAAGTGTAGCTAACTCTACTATCGTATTTACGGTGTACGTTTACGGTGACTCCATTACTTAATAGAAATATCAACAAGGTAGTTATGAAAAATGTTGGATAATCTTGTTGATTTGAATAATTGCCTAGTAATGTCAAACCTTAATAAAATATGATACGTAGTTATAATTTTTTTCAACTGCCTCGTTGCCACGTTTATACGTTGATTGGCAATGATTCTCAATCACAAAATTATAATCGATTGACAATATCGACTAATCGAGTTAATGTTGGTTATAAGTATATTACTAGATTGTGGTCTAGTTCCACATCGTGGTTCATCTGGTTTGTACAGATATTAATGTAGAGAGTACGCGTGCTTGCTATGTGAGCTCTGGAATCTAAACAGCAAATCTAAAAATACATCATACAGAATGGTTTCGAGGTTGAAATACCGATCCACATGCATTCTTCAAACCATGGGATATCACCACTAAACACATCATCTGTTTGGCAACATAAATATTTACATTATCGCGCCATTCATTGTTCTGTACGAGTGTTTTTTGCGACTGAAGTATCCAATTTTATATACAAATGCGGCAGTTGAGTATGACTATGTGTATATGTATTTGAAAAGGTTCTCAAGTGAGGCTTTTCAGGCAAACAGATTGTGTAGAAGTCGTTAGAAGTACCAACGAGTACGACCATGCGGGAGAATTGTGTGGTTTAAAGTCAATTCTAACAGACTAATTGGAGGATTATTAAATTCACCAATTAATAATACCTATATCAATATAGATCGATATATAAAATTGTATTAAAAAATGACCCAATGTTTCCATAAAGACGCAATAATAAAATTCTGTTAGTATTCGTGCATGATAATAAGAAATGGTATTTGATATTGATTTTTGCTGTGCCTGTTGATATAATGAATACAGATAATATATTGGAGAGTTATAATTTATAAATAAATATTTTGACTCACGCTTTGGAAAAACGTCTATTGGGGGAGACCACCTGAAGCATTTCAGACGGCTTGACTGGTTACATGAAATTCATGACTCAATTCCTTTGTTGCACAACATTTTTGCACTGTACGAATGTGTATTGTAAATTGATGTGGACATTTGAGTATTAATAACACCTCAGACGTGCCCATTGTGGGGGAGGAAGCTTTTCAGGGGCGGATTTATTTCAGACATCGCGACGCACAACCACCCTCTTCAAGCCTCTTGTCTGGACTGAGGGAGAAGCTCTACGCGCGCCCCACAACCATATCTATAAATACTATTATAGTATTTTGAGACCCTCCAAACCCAATTACATTCTATTCTAATTTATACGATAGATGAATTCCCCCAAAAAAATACAAAATAATAATGAATCTCTTTATCGCATTTTCCTCTGTGTTGCCAGGTATCAATAATTTAATTACAATTCTTGATTTTTATCATTTTCCCTCGACCCTACCCAGCAAAAAGCTGTGAAGAATTTATTTGCATAAAACTGGGGCGAGGGAATGAATTTTCATATTATGCTGGGTCAGGAAAAACGGAAAATTCCCTGTGGACAGGAACGGTTCCACCCCAAAACACAATACCTTTTCCCTTAACTAACTAATATATTATCCGTCTACTGAAATAAAGCTCACTCGAATAAATTTTCACACTACAATTAACACAATATTATGAAATAATTTTTTGTTTTAGAATGATCGTTTTTCAAATTTTTTTAAAAATAATATGTGACGCTTCCATCAAAAATTTCACTCTAACAAGTTCTATCCATTAATCAACATCAGAATTACTATTTACACAATCATTGAATCTAATATTTTTACACCTCTTTTATGTCTCTATTACATGTTTTTAGGGGTAATGATTGGAACTAATATAATTGGAAATCTCCGACTTATTGTCCTGCTAGATCCAGAAGTTTATTAACTTTTTGCATTTCCAAGAAATAATGAAAGGAAAACATCCATGTTAATGGTAAATTTATTTTTTCAGTACAAATGAATCAATTAAAAAATTAAGTTACATATATTGTTAAAAATAAATTAATGATCATTGTTCTTCTTAAATATAATGTTCAACATTCTTCTATAAATCAAGAGCACTCACTTTATTACCTTTCCTCCTATTTTTCAGGTGTGCCTAAATAATAAAATAAATTAAAATAGTTAATATTATGAATAGTTATTTTAATGACATGTCTTGTTATTTTATGTGTACTTACCTCGGATATTTTGGCAAAGGCTTCCCTATCTAACATACTGTATGCGACAGTTAAAAATCTACTTGTTAGATTGTGAAGAGATTCACTTCCCATTGTGAAGAAATCAATGCCGATTTCTAATCCTGTACCAAAATCACATTCGTCTGTTGCAATATTGGCCATTGTAATGATAGGTTGGAGTTTTGCCAAAGCTGCTTTCTTTTCGGTTTCATCTTCTGCCTTGATTAAGCTCAATAGCATTGTTTTTAATTTAGCTGAAAGTAAAACATTTTTATTTTGATTTATGTGCATATTTTACTCATACATACTATCTTTTTCAATTAATGGCCGATAGCCCAGTTCAGTTTTTATATCGACAGGAACAACAATTCCCGCTCCATGGAATGTTTTGGAAACAACAGATTTTTGTCTTTTCTTCATAGAAACTGAATTTGTCTCAATCGTGATGCTTTCCTGTTTAGCCCAATTTTTCAATTTGTTTATTAATTGTTGACATGCCATCGATTTAAATGGTGATTTTTTTTTGGCATCTTCAAGGTAAACTCTACAAAAATTCTGGTTTAAAGATCTATATATTTATGTAATATAAAACTTGTATTACATCAAAGCTCCAAATATTGTTTCAGCCATTGGTGAGATTGTGCAGTCTTTTTTCGAATCATTAGAAGCCAAGAAACAAGGCATTTCATCAGGTGAATCGCGATAATATCCGATGTGATATTCACTGTCATTGTCTGAAGACACAACTACAGTCTGTAAAGTTAAAACAGCAATAAATATTTAACATAAACTTGTGAAATGGTAAATTGAAATGGTTACTTGAAATTCAGGAGGGTCATAATAAAATCTAGAATGAAGAAGACAATGTTCTGCTCGGGTAGTTGTGGGTAATGTACCATCAAGAACGTCATAAGGTCCAACCAGGTGAAGTCCAACACTGCTGAATATCTTTCGTGGGTCATCATTCTTTACAGATTTACAAAATCGCCACAATTCATAAAAGTCTATGGGCATTTTAACTAAGAACATTCGCTCAATATCTTCCTGGAGTTGTTCTATGTTGGCAGGCGTGGCGGGTTCTGATAATTTGTTTTTCTTTTCATCGGATTCATTATGAATTTGTTCTGTGTTAGTAGGCGTGGCTTCTTCTGATAGTTTGATTTTTTTGGCTTGCGGTTCGTTATGATATTGCTGTATGTGTTCTTTATTCTTCCTGTAACATTTTTCTCCATATTCACACACTTTTTCTTCAGCCATGACTTTGCCGCCTTGTCAATTCTTGAAATAATCAGAACCACAATTGTGTGAATGTTGCTACTATATTAAAATTTCTGCTTACATAAAAATAAATAAACATATATAATATGAGGTAGTATACATATATAATTTGTTTCATTTTTTTATTGAATATGATTTCTTATTATTTTCAACAATTTTTACTATGAAAAATGTTTTTCCTTGAGTGTGTATTTTTTTAATCTGGTAATACTAGAATATACGTCAAAAGTTGTTTTGACATAAATATTCGCAGTGCACAAAAAGCGTAAATCATGGAAACCCTAGATGAGGAATGGGAAGTCATTGTATTTGGAACTGGTAATAAACCTTCAGTGATCATTATTCATACATTTTTCTTTTCATTAATCTTTTACTTTTTTTGTTGAATCCATGACGCATTATTTCACTAACAACATCTTATTTTAAGGCATGATTGAGTCCATCATATCTGCTGCTGCTAGTAGAATCGGAAAAAAAGTTTTGCATTTAGATTGTAATGACTATTATGGTGGCGTTTGGACATCATACAATTTAGATGCCTTACTTAAAACTATTGAAAATTCCAAAATAAATGATTCATCAAAATCGTCTAATCTGTCACACTTGAGAAATGTGAAAGATGAATGGTTCATCAAAGAGTATGTTTAAATAATGTCAGATACAGTTTTAAATTTATTAAATATTGATTATCTTATTTATTGATTGGTCAACTATAGAGCAGCTGCACCAATACTGAAACCAAATGATGAAGAGGCAACCCAAGAAAATGAAATTAGTGGGGAAGATGGTCAGTTAAAAAAAAACATTAAAAAGGAGAAAGAAAAATCGATAACTTGGAACAAGAATACATTACTAAAAGAATACCGAAAATTTAATATTGATATTGTACCTAAGGTTTATATAATAATATGTATACTTACATAAATCTATTTTTATATTTGTGAAAGTAAATTTATTTTTTGTTCATTTCAGCTTTTGTTTGCCAGAGGAGAACTTGTCGAACTGTTGATATCTTCAAATATTGCTCGATATGCTGAATTTCGTTGTATCAATCGAGTGTTGACGTGGATCGACGATAGATTAGAGCACGTGCCATGTTCACGCACTGATGTTTTTGCAACAAAAAATGTTACTGTTGTCGAAAAGAGAATGCTCATGAAACTTCTAACATCCTTCATTGAATATGACTCTGAAAAATCCATTGAGTTTGCTGGTTGTTAATATCGCAATAATTTGTGATTAAGAATTGATATTAACTAGAATATGTATTTCAGCTTATGAAAACAAATCTTTTATGGATTATTTAAATGCAAAAAAACTTACTTCAAATCTTGTGCACTATGTAATGTATGCAATTGCCGGTGCTACAGAAAAAACAAATTGCTTGGAAGGTGTTCAAAGATGTAAAAGATTTTTGTCCAGCTTAGGTAGATATGGAAATACGCCATTTTTATGCTCTATTTATGGATGCGGTGAATTACCCCAATGCTTTTGCAGGCTAGTATATTATTTATAGAATATTTTTCAATATAGAATTAATACTTAGATATGTATATATTCCCAATAGACTTTCGGCAGTTTTTGGCGGTGTATACTGTTTGAATTGCAACGTTGAAGATATTTCCATAAAACCAGATGAGAGTGAGCATAAAGTTGAGGTTTCTATAACAAACAAAAATCTTAAATGTCAAAAAATAGTTATGGGTGTTGACAAAGCACCTAAATCATTCATCACAACAGAATTTACAAAAGGGATTTCACGAGCGATTTTTATTACGAATAAAAGCATTTTAGAGTTTTCAAAAGAGTCTCTAACTCTTCTTCGAATCCCACCTATGAGCATTGATCATGATCTTGTTACCGTGATTGAATTAGGTCCGTCTACTGCTTCCTGCCCTGATGGACTTTGTAAGTTTTGATTTTTGTGACTTAATTCATAATTCTTTACCTGAAAACTATATAAGTTTATTTTTTCAATAGATTTAGTGCATATGACATGCAAAGAGAGAGAAACTGCCAGCAATGATTTATTACCTTATGCAGAGAAAATTTTATCATTTGAACATTGTGATAATATCATTTCTCATAATTCAGCCACAGATCCTGAAGTAGTTTTAGATAGAGAGAAACCGAAAGTAAGTTTACAATTTTAATTTATTATATTGTATTTATATAAAAAAAAAAAACTTTAGGTTCTGTGGAGTATATTTTTCAATATAAGTGATACTAGTGAAGATGTTGATTGTACATTATCTGATAATGTTTATTTGTGTTCTGGACCTGATACCGACTTAGATTTTGATGGGGCGGTCAAACAGGTACATTTTTAATTTTTGACAATTTTACCGGGATTAAAATTTTTGCATTATTGAATTTAATTTTAGGCAAAAAAAATATTCCATAAAATATTTGAGGATGCTGAATTTTTACCTAGAGCTCCAGATCCAGAAGAAATTGTTTTTGACGGAATGGATGCTGAACCTGGTCCAGTCTTCGAAGCCAAAAAGCCTGATAATGAATCTGAAGAGAATAAGATTTCAGAACACAGTGACAAAAAAGAGAGTGACGAAGAAAATAAATAAATCACATATTTTTCTTTCAATATACAATTATTGTAAAGCTCTTTAATCAAATTAATATTCCAGTTTTATGTATTTTTTATAGCACATGCATATATTTTATTGGTCAAACCTTAAGTAGGAGTAATTGTAGATTCATTTAACTGCTCACAGAAATATAATGCTTATCTACAAAGTACATAAATAATGTTACATTTGATGGCAGTTGTAATAAAATATGTATTGTATTTATATTTTTTTCAATATCCACTTATAGCACTAAAATTAAATGTTTCAATATTATTTGATACTCTATGTATTTGATTACTATTCAAACCAAATAAAAAAATGATTTATTATAAATGTTACATTTTTCATTATTCCTAAAGAATTGTGGATGTGAATAAAACCAAGTCATTTGTGACAATTAAGTCGTTTATTAATAAAGTTAAAAAAATATCAAACATCGATCTGAAAATAAGTTGTTAGAACAAAAAATAAATACTATAGTTGTAAATGTAGTAAACTGGAAGACAATGAAGTAAAAAAATAAATACTTCCATTTTATATATCATTGTAACAATCTAATCGGTAATTAATAATTGGATAGGAATGTTTTCTTCAATCTTATTTTATACATTGGGTGATACAGTTAAAAAGAGAGTACTTACTCACAAAGATGCGATTATTGCAGAAAATAATTCTTTTTGGAATGTTATATTTTGTACATTTATTTCCAACATTATTTTACTAAAGCTCTCAGTTTTCTTAGTGTTAAACGGTAACCATCATACACTAAGAGCCAATCAAAGCGATAACAAAATATTCTTGGAGAAAAATATATAAAATTAAGTTTTACAAAAATGTCCACAATACCATATTCTCATTTAATTTGTTATGTCACATATCTCTGTGAGTAACATCTTGTTTTTTTAAATTTATATCATCCATTGGCTTTATAGGAAATATTAAAATCCATAAAAAGTATTGGCAAGAATAAATTTCCCAACGTTGATAATTTGTAAATGTGTACATAGGCTACAAAAATATCAAAATAATTGATGAATCAGAGATTCAACTTTGCATAGCAAAAATCATCGATCACTTAATTAAATCACCAAACAAATTCAGGATTTGAAAGTTCACACATATTAAAGGAGCGGATAAGATGTGTGTTTTAAAACAACCGCTTCTCATAAGAGAAGAGTCCATGGACGTTACCTTCCAATTGAGCGGAATGAGTACGACGCATGAATCGAAGGTGACCTGAATACGTCATCTCTCGCAAGCCCTTCACCGAACGGGCTCCGATGTCTTGACAACTGTGCTGGAGACCCACTTGAAGATAGGGTAAAAACCTGAGGACGGAGCCCTTGTCTACGACACTGCCACTGACACCTTGAGCAACACGATGTTTGTCGGTCTCGGAATGAAAATACCTACTCATCGCAGCTTTGCCGTCTTTTTGTTCCATCGCTTCCAGACTTCCCATGCCTCTGAATTTTTTCAATCGAACTCCATCTGAGAAGAAGTATTCACCGGGAGCTTCAGAAGTGCCGGCCAAGAGAGATCCCATCATCACCGTTGAGGCTCCCAGAGCGAGGGACTTGGTGATGTGGCCAACGGACTGGATGCCGCCGTCTGCGATCACAGGCACACCGAACTGGCGCGCGAACGAGGAAACCTGATAGACTGCAGTGGCCTGAGGACAGCCACAAGCCATGACTTCTTGTGTGATGCAGATGGAGCCGCTGCCCATGCCGACCTTAAGTGCCGCTACTCCAGCCTCGATCAGGTTCTTGGCCTGAAGCCTGGTCACCACATTGCCGCCGATCACCTCGATGGCCGGATACTCCCGGTTGATGTAGCGCACCATGTCTATCTGGAAGATGCTGTTCCCCTGCGAGGAGTCCACCACCACGACGTCCACGCCAGCGGCCACCAGCAGCTTAAGCCGCTCCTTGTCCTCGGGCTTGGTTCCGATAGCCGCGCCCACCAGCAGCTGCTTGTTGCCGTCCTTGGAAGCGTTAGGATAGCTGCGGGCCTTCTTGAGATCGGTGCGAGCGATGAGAGCCACCAGCTCGCCGGCCTCGTTCACGATGGGCAGTTTGCCCTTCTTGCTCTTCTCCAGGATGTTGTTGGCCTCGATGAGCGTGACGCCGGACTTGGCCGTGATCATGCTGGCGAGGGGCGTCATGATCTGCTCGAGGGTCAGCAGCGGGTCGTTCTCCCTGAAGTCAATGTCCCTGGAGGTGACGATGCCGACCAGCCTGCCGCCCAGCTTTCCGTCCGCGGTGATGGGATATCCTGTGAAGCCATTTTTCTTCTTGGCCTCGACCACGTCCTTGACCGTGTGGTGAGGACCCATGCAGACGGGATCCCTGATGAAGCCGTGCTTGTACTTCTTGACCTTGAGGACTTCGTTGGCCTGGTACTCCGCCGAGCAGTTGTGGTGGATGATGCCGATGCCTCCACACAGCGCCATGGAGATGGCCATGTCGGCCTCGGTGACGGTGTCCATGGGGGCGGAGACTAGCGGAGCCTTCAGCACGATCTTCTTGGTGAGGTGCGAGGACAGGTCGACCTCTCCGGCCATGAAGTCAATGTAGCCAGGAAGCAGCAGGAAGTCATTGTAAGTGAGGCCGTCTCTGCCGGAGAACAGCTCCTGTATGGAGAGTCCGTCCTGGAGTTCACTGTCCATGTCTGTCTGCAGTCCTGACTGTACTGTGCTCGCCTGTCAACTCCACGTGCAGCCGGTTCAGATGTTACCAGATATAGACTCCTTTATATTTACACCTTCTGATTATAGTAATTAGAACACTGTTGTTCGATTACATTTAACGTGATTTTAACGACACATCCTAATGATTTTGGAATCGATTTCGATCACACTTCTGAAACTCCATTTTGAAATCAGATTCTTATTAGATTATTGAAGAAACGATAACGTCTTGTTATTTTTTACTTCGTAAATGCCTAATTGAATACTTTTTATTACTATCACAAACCTTTCAATAATCGGTGGTGCCGCATATATCAATTTAATTCAAGTAATTTCATTTGTTTTGTTCCATTATTCAAAACCCCTAAAAAAGACATATATTTTATGTATAACATTACATAAAAAACAAATTCTGTGAGCATTGAAGCGGTCTAGACTGTATAGAGAAATTTCTACCGAAATTATTATCAAAATGGCCAGCCATGTGTATCAACGAGTGAACAGCTCTAGCAGTGACAGTAACCTAACCGTTAAAAGCCGCGCACTTTAGTTAGAAGCTCGTCGAATTATTAAAAATGAATAGATTATTACAAAAAGTACGTATCACTGTAGATTTTGAAATATTCTTAATTATTTAATCATTTGAAGATGATATATCTATCTTTGAATATACTGAAAATTGATGTATTTTCAGTATATTCAACTGCGTCTTTGTGTACCTATATTTTGCACATTGACTTGAATCAAGTCTTGTAACAATATTCATTTTAATTCTTATAATGATGATTGTATTGGCAGATTCTTAACTAATTGAATCTCTTTATATTGCAGCTTCAACCGATATCAAAAGTAGTTCTAAACTCTTCAAGGTTGATTCAAACATCGGCCGCTAGATACGAGGAAACAAACATTGAAAGATGTAAGCAAATTAAAAAAAAAATATTATAAGCCGTATTTACAATCTTATTTAATTTTATAGCTGTTAATCAAGTGACTCTTCTCGGAAGAGTCGGTAGTGATCCTCAAAAGAGGGGTACAGATCAACATCCCGTTGTAACATTCTCCTTGGCCACAAATAACAATTATAAATATGAAACAGGAGATCTACTTCAAAGAACAGATTGGCACAGGATAAGCGTTTTTAAGCCAAATCTTAGAGAAAGTGTATTCAGTTATTTGAAGAAAGGTCAACGTATCTACATCAGCGGTAGATTGAGTTATGGTGAGATTAAATCAGAAGACGGTAATGTGAAAACAGTCTGCAACATTATTGCAGACAATATCATTTATTTCCAAAGTTAAATAGTTCCTCTTTAATTCAAGATTAGTCATTTATATTATGTTACCTACCGATTTTCTACCAAGTGAAATAAAATATTTTTTCAATTATAATTTTTTTTTATTTCTTTAAATGCACCTAAATATTTTTTCGCACATTCTTTATATAAAACAAGTTTTCTTTTAAATATTCAACTTATTCAATATCTATATGCATATCAGATATTACGAATAAAGAGTATTGTTTGAGATGTGCATTCAGGGTATTTTAGTATTATACCAATAAAAATCTTATATCAATACTTAACTAAATTTTAATGAATATCTCCAACAAAACTCCATACAGAGAATATACTTATATAATCGAAATCATATAACAATATTAGACAGTGGACATGAGTATGCATATAATAAAAAACAATTTTTTCTACAAATGGACTTATAAGAATACATATTTTGTTGAAAATATACTCTCATCTATAAATATGTTTATACACACTTTATAAAGCTCTCAATTTTTTATTTGTCTCTAAATAGTCATTTTAATATATATTGTATCATTTAAAGTACATATATACAAAATCAGCACATCTCAGAACATTACGAGTAAAAATATCACAGCAACGTATGCTGAAATATTTCTTATAAAAAAATATTCATTTATACAAAACTCACCTGAAGTGGAATTATCACAGAAGCTTAAAAGAAATTTGTTCTAAATTAAACTCCAGGTGACATAATTACTACATTAGCAACTATCAGTAACATAAAGAAGATTGTGTGAAGGGCAAAGAATGACTGCATGAAAATGTGCTTTGGGCAGTTTGAAATATGGTCAAATTTAAACATCCAGTGTTGGCCGTTGAAGTAATGGAATGTTTCAGAATGCACAACACTATAACTAAACAATGGCATTGTCATAATCTCTAAGTGTAGAAACCTAAAAACTAAATACTTTTCTTTAAGAAATGGAGATCTTTTGTACAGCTCTTACGAGAGATTTTGTACGAAAAAAGAAGTCTATCTACAAAATAACACATATTGAGAAAAATACTTTTTGCAAGATGTTATTTCTTAGCACTTAAATCTCTAAAATTATACAATATTGGCACATGATGCAGTGTCCCTATCACAATCACTATCCACATTATCAGTCTTTTTTACACATTCTCCAGCTTCTCCAAGTTTCAGTCATTGATGAACACTCTCCTCCATTTTTAGATTTAAAGATGCAAGTTGTTCTCTCTCACGGCTCAATTTTTGTAGATTCTCACCGACTATCATACTGATGCGATGTTTGTCAGAGAGGGTCATGTGTTTCGGAGAATCAGGATGGGCTCGTTTTCTCGAATTCACTTCTGTTGACATGCTAAGGTCGGTAGGCATATCATCATCTTGCACATGATGATGAGGCTGCTGCCAGTGGTCATCTTCAATCTTCGGCTCTGACTTAATAGTTAATGAAAGTGGAGCGGCTTGGCTTGCAGGTTGTTGTGGTGCCGCTCTGGTAGGACTCATCTGTTGTCGTAGAAGTGAGATATTCTTTATACTTTTTAATTCTGTGGGATTCCTCAAGAATCTATAAAAAGAAAAGATAATGTATATCAACACTTATAAATTGGATGTACCATGAATATATAATAAAAAGTACTTACTGGTAACAATGTCTCTCTCCTTGGACTTTCCGCAAGATATTTACTCTGTAGTAATAACGGAGTGCTCTGGACATCTTGTCATAATTCATGGACAAATGGTTCTTTTGGATTCCCCAGAGTTTGGCTAAACCGGCAGGATCTACTATTTTGAAAACACCTGAATCGTGATTTTTCCAAGCAATGTAGTTTGTATATCTTTGGGCAGGATCATTTAATAACTGTTGCAAGAAATCCCACAATAATCTACCATCTGAAATTTAAATGAAAATATTAATAATCAGACATTAAAATAATGTATAGTGATACAAAGATTGAGCAACTTACTTGTATTTGGTTCCGGCATATCATTCGGGAAAAATTCTCTCGGCATGTTTTTGTAAGAATTAGATCCACCAGGTGTCAACGGAGGATGAGGTGAGTTCACATGAGAGGGAGTCACGGGTTCTTTGGGAGAACGAGGCTGAGGTGGAGGAAGTAAACAGAGAGGCGACGGAACATAGCTGGGTGTATTCGGTGGGCTATTATGTACCGTCGATTGTGAATTTTGTGCGATAGCAGATTTATTCTCTTGATAACTATCTTCGTCGGAATCTGAAGGATTGCTTCCGGAGCTAGCGTTAGATGTAATATTTCCATACATTGTCTGAACATAGTTTGCAGCGGCTCCATTTTCTATATGCTGTGGACTTCCCGATTGACTGTCTACCGACGGAGCCGGGCTTAATGTGACTGAATTGCTTTGATTGACAAAATGGGCCAGACTGTGAGCGGAGTGTTTAGCTTGTTGAAATGCAGATTCCGATGTCGGCAAGGACAGAAGATTCCAATTGGGAGTCGGAGGGTGAGAATGAGGACTCAGCGGGTAAGGGACGCGGGAAGTAGGAGTTATGGGCGACGAGGGGAGGCGACTCAATAAAGTACTGTCTCTCACTAAGATCTGGAGAATGTTGTGAAGAACATCGCCAACTCCCGGACATCTTTCGCCCAAATCATTTTTTGTCAATAAACACAATGCTTTTCCTACAAATATATTCACATTGAAATACGGAGTTTGCATACATAAATGAATTTAATAATGAAATTGTAAGTACATACCATTCATTTGGAACATTTCCATGTCAAAGTTAGGCACGTCAAATTCCGTCTCACACCACTTGAGGAAGGCGGCCACATCCTCTCTGGACCATATCCTGGGGTCTGACTGCAGCGAAGACGGCAAGTGGGACTTGTAGTCAACCACAGGAGAAGATGGAGCGTGTGACGCGTGAGGGAACGACAGAGGATAGCGCCATAACAACTCTGAAGGACTGAACGGCAGCTGAAGGGGCAAGCGGTCCATGGCCATGCCTGGCAGCTGCAGAGGTTGGACCTTCATCACTTTATATTCTATAACAACCAAAATATCCCACGTTAATTATCGCAATAATACACACTTCATCGATCATATTATCTACTCGTTAAACATTTATATTAGATCCCAATTTGTGTTGGTTGGAATTTTTCCATATTTAAAATGAATTGAATCGAACATCGCGCCAAATAGCGATTACCGGAAGTGCATTCCGCGAATGTTTAGTACAACCGTCAACAGGTGGAACTATTCAATTTTAAATCGAATACAAAATATTACGTACACTAATCTGAAATCCAAACGCGAAAGAAAAAACTGCATCGATCGAATTTACAAAAGATATACACCGAGCGTGGTATTGAAATGATTAAAGAGCAAAATAAATAGTCCATTTATGTGTAACCTGTTGAACGGTTTGTTTGAATAGAACTTTAGCACAATATTGATCACAAATATTTTGGGGATTCCGTATTATTATAATCACTGATAATGTATCACTGCGCACTTTTATTTCGGTAGAATGTGGTAGTTTCCATGTTTTAAATAAGTTGTCCGTCCGGCACGAACCTGCAGGATTGTTAGCAGGAGCAGCGATTTGTAGAGAGCAGGAACAGAACCACGCCGGAGACAATCTCGAGCTCGGGGCACAGAATATCTGATGGCGGCACTGTTAACACTAAATAGTGAAGAGTAATCGAGTGTGGCCAGGCTAATGCGCCGCAACACAGAGACGTGTACTCGGTCACCAGTCCCGACACAGACTGTTCCTAAACTACACGCTCGCTCTTCTGTTCGCCGGTGTCATGGTAGTGGTGGTGGGGTGCTGGTAGTGGTGGGGCAGCACTGTACATACACGCGGGCCGTGCACTAGTGTTAGTGTCCCCACCGCCCCCGCCGCCCCTCCGCACTGCCGCCGCCCCCTCGACTCCTCCCTCCCTACAAAAGCTGATTTGGTGTCATCATCTTCCGTGTGTATGGGTGGTGTTTGGTTCCTGGTAAAAGACTACAAGATTATCGTGAAACTTTAACCCCGGGTGAAATAATATTTGAAATATAAATAAATACAAGTCGGTAAATTACGGAGTCATGTTTTCATAACATTTTGAACTGTGAGCTCATTTATTAAAGAATCGGACGAGACAGCTTCCGGCTTGTTCCGTCTTTAGCTTGCTTCACCGGTGTGTGTTTCGACACAATACATTTATAATAAATTTATATCCTAGCCACGAATACTAGTTATATTATCAAATATATACACAAATTCTATAATAGAAACTTGTAAATAACATCCTGGAAAGCAGTTTGTACATAGAAAGTCCAGGGGTATTTTGTTATGCAACCGATTCGAGAAACTCGATATTATTAAAAGCCGAATTCCAAATTCAAAATTTCAATTACCTTATATTTATTTTTAGCGGTAACACGAAATTGCAACACTTAACATTTCATAACAATTAAATATTGTATATTGTGTGCAATTCAACAAATAAAGTCACTCTATAAAATTGCACAACGATAGAATTAAATGAGATCGTATAGTATTTTGAATCATAATCAAACCTGGGCCAAGATTAATTAAGTGTATTATTCCATTTTAATTTTCAGACGGAACAGAACAATCTTATAAATTTGCTTTATAGTTTATCCCATGAATATGTATACAATATATCGAGGATATACTGCCAAAATGCACTTAGTCATATTTTATAGTTTGAGATAATAGTGAATTAGTGAAAAAAAAGTCAATAACAGAACTATAAACTTATGGTACCCATATATTTATATGATATAACATATCAAATCATGAGTCGTCTGGCTTCTATATAATGGTTTATATACACTCTACAAACATAAGCAACAGGGTATATGAACTAATATATATTATTAAAACGATCCCTAAATCGATATACATATACTGAATCAAAGTCATCGATAATTATAATCGAAATCATCAATATTTAATAATTATCTATTTTTAATTTTATCAGATTTGTGCTGTATTCAATGTTTTGTGCGTTCTTTTGTGATTCTTATCTATCCATTTAATAAATTATAGTTTTTAAAATACTTTGCATTATAGTTTTACAATGTGGGACTTCTTTTATCTTTCCAAATATTGCACAATTATAAAAAATACCTCTATTTTAACAACCAGAACTAACTAATTAACAGAAACTAAAAAGTGCGTTTTGGAAGTAATAAAAAACATATACAAATGCATCCCTAACTAAAAATCGTCAAAATATGACTTAAAATAATTAGAGTTCAAAGACGTCAAAGCACTTCATTACATTAATGAATCTGAGTTAAAAATAAGATTGTTTAGTAGCCGATTTTAAAATATACCATACGTTCTATTATTGAAGTATTCATTTTATATACTTTATTGTGTGTTACGTTATCGTAGATTGTTTTTTTTAAATATCTTCTTTTTTGTATTAAAAAAATTACATAATAAGTTGGTATGTTGTGCGATTGAATATGTTGAAAGTTAAATAATGCTTGAAACAGTTAGTACTTGAGTTGGGTTAAAGTAAATTGAAGAGGTGAAATTGGTAATTTTGGAGTAGTTGTGTAATTGAAGTGGAATGTAAATAATAATGTAATTCAGCGAATCGGATCGTATCGGCAACAAGTGTTATCGATATTGGTAGTTATGCACCCCGTCCCCATCCCCGTTGATGGTGTTTATAAATACAGGATATGATGGTTGGTCGACTTCCTGTAATGCAGTTTAGCTGGTAGTGTTCTGGTTTTTGTATAATATAAGAAAGACCTCCTTGTAGAGGAAGTGGCCTGACCTGCACGACCACAGACCTCGTCTTCCAACATCGTCACGCCCAACAACTCTTCTACAATCACAAACACCTTCACTCATACATCGCACCCGTTACAGAATACTGTCATAAGGTTCAAAAATCATTATTTAGTTATAAACGTAGATAAAAGTCAGTATGTGCATGTAACATCCAACTCGGAATTGGTAGCACATCGTAGCCTGAACATAGATAATGACCACTTTCAGCAGGTTGACTCCTTCGTATATTTGGGAGCAGTGGTCACTAAGGAGGCTGGAAATAACCAGGACATCAACTCTCGCCTGCAAAGTGCTAATAGGGCGTATTTCGGCTTAGTATGCTTGCTCAGATCAAGATATCTAAGTAGAAGTACCAAGGTAGAATTATACAAGATGCTAATTAGGCCAGTACTAACCTACGGTGCAGAAACATGGGTTATTACCAAGACTGAAGAGGATAGGCTACTTATGAGAAGGATCTTGGGTCCTGTTCAGGAGGCACCGGGACTATTTAGAATTAGACGGAACGATGAGATTTACTCATTATATAAGAAAAATAGATAATGATTAAATATTGATGATTTCTATTCAGTATATTCTGACATGTGATTTTAATAAAATTTAAGAGTATATATATTGTGTTTCTTATATTTGTAGAATAAATATCAAGCTTATGTTTAAAGCTTAGAGTAATAAAGTAATAAGTTCCTTGCTCTGAGTCCACAAGTCATACTACTCTGTAATAGACATAATTTGATACATTAAAAACTAATCACTACCACAATACATATGATACATAATATAGTTTTTTATCATAAGCACTCCAGTTCAGTGATGAACCAAGGCTTCCCGCACCAGCATCTTCCACTTAATGCTCCTCCAGTTATTAATACCTAAACTCCTAACTACCTTATAGAACTCGTCCGCCCACCTTAGCCTAGGTCTACCCTGCCTTCTCTTACCTACAGGCTTGCTGGATAGTATTTCCGATACTATCCCTCCTGCTCTTTAACCCAACCTAATGTTAAAGCCCTAATAATCTCATCGTTCCGTCTAATTCTAAATAGTCCCGGTGCCTCCTGAACAGGACCCAAGATCCTCCTAAGAATCTTCCGCTCGAACCTAAGTAGCCTATCCTCTTCAGTGTTGGTAATAACCCATGTTTCCACGTGTCATACTATCCCTCCTGCTCTTTCCACGTGTCAGTTAGGTAATTAGTTAATAATAAACAGCGGCCTATAAGTAATGTTTGTTGCATATTATGAGTATTGGGTGGAGTTGAAGTGGTAGCGGAAGTGGTTATGTCTGTTGCGGCTTTAGTCTGTGAGCTGATGATGAACTGAGGGGGTGTCGGCCTGAGGAAGAGGGGCATACGTTAAGGCAACTTCCTTAGCTAAGAACCGGTTTGCTTCCTGCCAGAGATGATGGTCCGCTCTGCTCGAGTACATACAGCCTCACACTACATACACCCTATAAATAACCTGCGCAACTATCAATTATTTACAACTCTTTTTTACAATCACCTCATTATCACAAACCTGACTAAATATCACTTTTACTTAATTAAATAATAAAAAAAAAAAAATACAAAATCACACCGACTTTTGTTTTATGATATACACGCACCACAATCAGACCTAGTCCAAGTGGGTGTGGTGACGCAAAAGATGCAAAATAGAAGGGATGCAAAAGTACGCTTCGTAATAGTTAGTAACGAACATAGATATCAAATTGCATTTAAACAATTCGTGCAATTTTGTTGCACTCTTCTCTCCTATTCCGATAAAGTATTCGAGAGTGGTTGTGACAATACTTTGGCGATTAAAACGCAATAATATTTTAAACACCTTACAGAAGTAGTCTTTGGTAATAAAGAATAAAGCTACTGCATATATATAAACATTAGATATCGCATTGGATATAAATAATTCGTGCAATTTTGTTTATCCCGTGTATTGTTGCACTCTTCTCTCCTATTCGATAAAGGCATAAGTGTGTCTCTCTCACTCAACACATTTCTAGTGACCACTGATAGTGGTTGTGACAATACTTTGGCGATTAAAACGCAATAATATTTTAAACATCTTAAAGAAGTAGTCTTTGGTAAAAAGTGAGCCTAGATGTTTTTGAGTGTATGTTTGAGTCCATATCTCATGTAGTAACAATGCATTTACCCATTTTACTGTGAAATATAACTGAAGATATGAAGAGAGATGTTTACAGTATAATGTTTGCCAGGTAACTCATGTTTTTGGCCACTTCATCCACTTGAACTAATCACGCATGCGATATCTTATGTTTATATCTATTGTAACAAAAAGAAAACCCTTATCACTGCTTCAGAATACACAATTTATCATTCTAATCATAGGTATTGTTATAAATAGACATTTTTTTCAAGTTAAAGAAAGAGCCACAGGACGACAGTTATGTAATTTGGAGAAACTACTGATGCAACGGGAAAAAATAATTCTGATAGAAAGTTATCACTTAAAACTATTTCCAAGAATGCTAAGCTTAATATTTGTATTGTAATTCAATTAAATATTGGGAAATGAAGTGCACGCAATTTTTCTACCACTTGAATTTATTGATTAAAAATGTAGAAATTTATTTTAAAAAAATCAGTACATCGTACGCATTAATTTGATTGATAGTATGTAAATTATTTAAATACTGTAACTATGTCACCATTCTATTCATTATGAGAAACGTTACATTACTGGAGTGACAATAGCTTCAATTAATTTTATTAAAAAACAATACTAACCATAAAGAATTATTGGTTATTACATCTTTATATGTATCTTCTAAGGTTAAAAATTTAGGACCTCCCATAGCTTGAATATTTACCATACAATGCAGTCTTGGTTTTTAGAGTATACATTTTAATTAGCAACCACTGTGCACATTTGCAGTACGTGTATTGAATTAAGAAGTGCCACAATATGTAGTCTTATCTTATGAATCATTGAGACGGTATTTGATAATTCGATGAATCAGTATGTTGCGGCTTCAAATCCCAGCGAAGGCACGCGTTGTCACCGGATACTATGGACATTTTGCCACTGTGTATTAACTACGTGAAAAAATGTCCCTTGCCATCATATTTTAATAATCTTAACGGCAGATCTAGATGATGTCATACACAATGTTGTTAAGCACACGAAAATTGAATATATTTAAGTACGTGACGATACTATTCATTGCAATAATTATTATTTATTAGAGAGACATCCTGCCATTTTAATCCTTGAAAATTTGAAAATAGCAGGGTTTAAATACCTAATAATCATACCTCGGCCAAGAGGGTAAAATAACAGGTTTTTAATTGCTCACAATTTTAGAGCACTTCACGGCCATTAACAGAACAATCTTATAATATAATATAATATGTATTCACAAAATAAAATTACTAATTTTGAAATTTGCATTTAACTTTGCAGTTTGTTCCATGAATATAATAATTTATGTATGATAAGTTAAAATAAAATAATAAAGCAATATCTTTATAAATATTTTGTCCCAGAATTTTGAGAGAAAAACCCATTTTGACTAGGTCTGCTAGTAATAATAAAAAAATTGTATTGGGATTTCATAAAATATCAATTTACCCAATTAAAACCTATTGAAAAAATAATCCAAATTTTTTTAACATTTATAAAATATTTAGATACAATAGAAATAAAATTAAAATAACGAAACACAAAACAAATTCATTTAATTAACACATTGCTGACTCACGCAATGTTTTCGATGAAATTTCGTATCTATAATGAATTTGTCATACTCTAAATGTATTAAAGATAAAAAATATAAATAATAAGTGTGGTCAGCCGACTCGAAGGTCTCAAGTCCTATTTTAATTTTAAATAAACAATATTCAAATGCACTGTTATTTGGGACGAGATGTGTGCGATATTCTCGTTGTGTATTCAATTATGTTCATCCTCTCGTTTTTTGTGATAAATACCCCACAATCTTTATGCACTATTTCGAAACGAGTCCCCGCTGTTTGATTTGTAAAAAAGATTCAGTAGTTTTGATTGGGCAATCAACCGTTTTGATCGGTATTTTCCAAAATTTTCATGTAACATTTATGATGTAATTTATTTTGATTTTAATATTCTCAATAGATACAGATGACATTATGGTTGACGGTGTTTTTTTACGGTTATTTTTTATCATATTTGTGATTGATTTGTTTCCATCTCTTATTGTTATAACCTATGATCCCTCACTCACCAGTTGATTCCTTAAACAACTAATTTTTATGACCTTACACACACAACTGTGACGTACTTTAAATCTAAAATCAATTAATCTATTTGTTCGTTAAGACGTATCATAGTTTAAAAATAGTATAACCGTGTTGTTACTTAATCGATTCGATTATTGTAAATGTGTCCGAGTTCACGAACTTTACTTTGGTCGAGTTTCCTGTTTTTGTATTTTGAAGTGACGTTTCCTGTTCCTGACTTAACTATTTACCAATGCGCTTCATTTTCATCCGATGCCCGATAAATTTATTTATGAATCAGTATCATAAATTATTTCAATTCAATAGCCTTCGAAACTCGCGTCCGTTTCCGCATAAAGTTCAACAAAAACTTGTAAATCCCCACTGAAAGAAGCTGTCAGTTATTATTATAAAATCACCTGCATTCAACGGGACTTTGAAAAAAACAAATCATCTCTTAAAAGCGAAATGGCAAAATAATTTAAAATTGAACAAGTCCGCGGAAGGTGGTGTTGTATTTTTAACGATAAAACGAAGCAGTTGAGAGACAGTGAAATCGAATAGTATTTTAAAATGAGCCCTCGATTAGTGGACGTCTTCGAGATCATTAAAATAAAA
This sequence comes from Agraylea sexmaculata, assembly GCA_022606485.1. Classification (NCBI taxonomy): domain Eukaryota; kingdom Metazoa; phylum Arthropoda; class Insecta; order Trichoptera; family Hydroptilidae; genus Agraylea; species Agraylea sexmaculata. The sequence continues at coordinate 9,791 of JAGTTH010004995.1, read as the reverse complement.
TGAGATGTTGGATCAGGCGTTGTCATTTACATGACAAACATTTGCGCAATGTTACATTTAGTCGAAGGTGCTTATTTCAATTGATAATTGGATCGTCCACCTTTGGGAAACCTAATTTATCGTGTGATTAGAACACAAAACAAACGGTACATTGATATAAAATAAAGTGAATAAAATTTCTTTATCACTGGATAAATGTATTCTTCGCATGTTAGTCAAAAAAACATACGTTTTGCTTTATGTCGAATATTTTTTCAAGCATGCCCGAAAAAAAAAACATATGTTTACTTCCGCAAGTCATATTGGGTTCTTCTGAACGAACAAAGAAGTCGACACATAAACGTTTTGTTTGGTTTATTGAAAGAAAATAGGAACAAACCAGAAACAACAATCACCATTTATTCTCTATTCGAATAAATCACAATTACATCGATTGTTTCCGTTTAAAATATATTATACGTTTATATTGAATCGCTCAAATCAAATATAAACACATGTAAATTTAATGTACTTCCTCGTGGCACTTGTGTGTATTTATATATATTATATGATTCATTTTCCTTTCAAGTCTTGCCGATGAACGAGTTAGTTTTTTTTTTATAATTCTGGAGAAAAAAAACGCAAACTTGGGGGGCTTTAATTTCCGGGGAAATGCATAGATTTGGTCATTGACGGAAATGAACGGGGGTCGAAATACGAAATCAAATTTGGTTGACGAAAATTCTCGGAAGTATTCGTTTTGTGAAATGAATGGGTAAATATACTACGAAAACAACTAATTTAAATAATTTTGGTTCTATATTATATAAGATTTCCATGTCGACGTTTTAATTTAAAACAAACAATAAAAACGTTAATATTTATTTGTCGAATATTTGAGCTATAGATTTGCATATGTTATAAACCTCAGCTAAGAGTGTGAAAAAACTGGTTTTCAATTGCTCACAATTGTAGAGCACTGCGCAGCTTTATTACACATATTGCTTATTTGTTAGGTTTAAAAATGTCTTATTCTATTTGAATTGTTGAATATTGACAGAATAATCATGCATTCAACTTTATAGTTTATCCCATGGACATATTATAAGTATGATAAATGTAGATGTAAAAGTCGGAATAAAATAATACAATAATCAAATATTATTTTAAAGAAAACCGTTGGACAGCTCGAATATGTCAAAGTACTTCATTACACCCATTTGGACTAGGTCTGTTTATAACAATATCAATGAGTAGAATGATAAATGTTTTATCCTGAAGCAGTAATAAGGGTTTTCTTTTTGTTACCATAGATATAAACATAAGGTATCGCATGAGTGTCTAAATGCATGTTTAGTTCAAGTGGATCAAGTGGCCAAAAACATGAGTTACCTGGCAAACATTATACTGTAAACATCTCTCTTCATATCCTCAGTTATATTTCACAGTAAAATGGGTAAATGCATTGTTACTACATGTCATATGGACTCAAACATACACTCAAATACATCTAGGCTCAGTTTTTACCAAAGAATACTTATTTAACATGTTTAAAATATTATTGCGTTTTAATCGCCAAAGTATTGTCACAACCACTCTCGAATACTTTATCGAATAGGAGAGAAGAGTGCAACAAAATTGCACGAATTGTTTATATGCAATGCGATATCTATTATCAAACCTACTTTTGCGTCCTTCAATGCAACAAGTGTCTGGATTAAAATGATGTATTTTATTTGGGATCTGTAATTAAATAATGTTATAAATGAGACAAATGACGAGGCAGGTTAGGATCCGCAATGCGGACACGGCACAGAAGTACAAGTATGGCCGTCTTGTTGACAGTCCTTATCAGCAGTGACCGATAAGAATGGCGTCTACTACTCAGATGCATAAGGAAGAAGAAACTTTATTCAACAATCCCACTTCCGTATTTGATGTATTTGTTCATTTTATCATCAGCAAATTGTATATCCAATATTACAATACACAATACCAATACCTCTCAAATTTTGATACAATGGTCGTCAATGTTTCACTATTTGAAAAAAAGCTGGTCCTGGTCAATGCTCATCTATAAATGTTAATTTTACCCAATGGTATATGTTTATTATATTATATACCGACATTTTATTGTAAACCCATCGATATAACTTTTTTTTTCATTTCCCTTGAGGTTCGTTATATTGAGGTTTCACTTTATATATAAAAATCTCCCCAGTAGTGAGGGCACCTTGGACATTATTTAGTAAACATATATTGTATATCCACAAATTACTGTATACATATATGGAAAAATAATATTAAATAGGCTGTGTCGGTTTTTTTATACTTATAAAATATATTTCCGGGACATAACTATAGATCTGTATTTATGAACTGAATTAAAGGTGATGTGGTGTGATATACAATAATCCTATACATTTATTCACTAAACTGGATTTACCAAATGACAATGTCTCTGTCGGGACAAGAAATTGGCTTTCCCGTTACAATTCACTTTGCCTAACCTAAGAGTTTTCTATTTAAACTCTTACAAATATGTCAAGGCACAATAAACAGATATAAGTCGGTAATATAGACTACTTAGGTTCGAAAGTAAGATTCTCAGCAGAATATTGGGAACTGGGACTATTTAGAATTAGAAGGAACGATGAGATTTAGTCATTGTATAAAGTAATAGATTCCTAGGCGTGCGTCGCCGTAAACTTTCACCTTAAAGACGGTAATAGAGTTGGTTTCCTGTACTTTTGATCGGTTTTTTGTTAATTAGTGCCTCGCCCGAGGCTCAGACGAGGCATTAACTAACAAAAAACCGATCATAAGTGTAGCTAAGTAACTCTACTATCGTAATTACGGTTTACGTTTACGGTGACGTATGCCTGGGAATCTATTGCTCAAGAGCGTGGACGTAGTACAGTTTATTAGGGCTTTAACAAGCCAATGGGAGTGAGAAGGCAGGGTAGACCTAGGTTAAGATTGGGGACAAGTTCTATAAGGTAGTTTACGAATTAATAACTGCTGGATAATATAGTTTTAGAATAGATTTGATTACAACACATAATATTATAATGCAATCCTTCAAGATGATCTAAGAGTGTACATTTTGACCGGAAACAAATACCGCAAATGGAATCTCAAATAACAGTCACAATAGAGTGTGACTAAGCTATGAGGTTAATGTGGGTCGATTGTGAATATTATGAGTGTGTTAAGTATTGTAAAAGGAAATGATACTCCAGTTAGAAATGACCGATGACACATTATTCACTACGACATGCTTTACACACGGTAAATATTCATGTCGTGATAATTTGGTACAAATAAAAGTTCATCGTCGTATATAATGCAGCAGAAGAGTAACGACACCGTGACTGTTTGGTTGGCAACGAGCCCACTCTTCATTTTTACAGACACCAGGAATTCTGCACAGCTTCCTTCCTCCTTCTCCACATAGTCCTCAGTTTATTTATCGGCGGCTATTTGAATAGTGGCGATTTTATTTGTATCGTGAAATGGGAAAATTGTGTTTGCTTTATCGCAGAGACAACTCATCGATTTTTGATTTCCAGATAACAATATAGGAAATGGAGCTTATCTTGTGATAACATTGTTTTCGGAAACGCCAGACGTTTTCATCACGTAACTGTGGCGGATTAGTGCCGCGTGTTGATAACTCGTGTATTTTTTTTGATTAAATATTGAATATTTCAATTTAAACGGCGACACTAGTCAACGACGCGTGGCGATAAATGAGACGAAACACACCACAAGATTATTTACATCAAATAATACGCCTTCTTGACATATTTAGTTCCAGCTTGGTCGATCAAAGCTTTAAAATGGCGAATTAATTGCTGCATCTGTTATTCAATTATTTATTTATATATGCCCTAAGGAGCTTTAAGGTTTTACAATTTTTTGTAGACACAACAACGTGTTAATTTCCTGTCTGTCGTTGACCAATAGAGCAGCTCTGCCCGACCTAGTAATTGTCTAAGTATTTACCTTATAATCCAGTATATCAGAGTAAATCTGGATCAAGATTTTATTAATATTATTCCCGATCCCCAATCGCAATAACCGATCAAACTTTTTTTACTTGGGCGGGATTACAGTATGTGTAGCCACGCGCCTTATTATCACGCCGATCAATTATTGTAAAATGTAGCGTTTTTTATGCTAAATGCTTGAAACTACAAACAAGTATTGCAGTAAGGTTATGTCATGTGTTAATTAGTCAATAAAGAACCGGTCAGCTAAGATCATTTGCATTTTTGATTGGCCACCGTATGCGGAAATTGAGATTGGGAAATGTGACAATAGTTAATTTTAGTACCATCGTTATTATTTATACGTATTTCTGACTTTACATCGTCAATTTATTAGACAATTGTATGTTGATCTATTAACAAGTAAAGTCAGATTTATCACAAAATATTTTAACCTTTAACTTTGAATGTTATGCAAATAAAAAGTATCCTAAAAGATTATCTTTAACGATTCAATAATTTACACGGTTTCTGCAATTAGTTGCCGCTTATACATATATACGCTAATGGTATTTTGTAATTAAAAATATAAATAATGTAGGATAATTGATTGAGTAACAGGTTTTTACAAAGTATGATTGGTGTTAATTGGACAAAAAATAAAATATTGTGTAGGAATATTAATATATCAATTATCGGTATGTATTTTAATAAATACATTATTATAAAACCATCTATATTTTCATAAATATATTCAGCTGAAATTGACTTAGTTTTTTTTATAAATAATTAAATATTTGTTCACCACCAATGTCTTTTGAATTACATACGTTCAAATACAAACGATTCAGACAGTGAAGCTGAGAATATATTTCAATAATAATTTTTTATTCTTCTGAAAATGATAAATTCACCCACTTTGCATGCGTGCCATTACATAAAAATATCATTGGATATTTTTTTTTAGTACGCTGATCTGCAAAAAAAACAGCTTTTAGAATAAGCTTACCTTTCAAACTTCTCCATTTACTACTACTCCTGGTGCTCATATCTACAAATGACGGGAATCATCCCCTACTTGAGCTTAGAGCTGGGTTTTATTCACGTGATTTATCTTTCAAAATACTATCGATAGTGTTGTAACAGATGATTAGTATTGATTGGTGTATTAAAACGCGGAAGGGCTGTTAGTAAGTGTGCGCTGGTCGGAAGAAGAACTGGTCGTTGTCCCAGTATCGTATCGTTTTTGTTGTATAGATATTTTGCAATAGTTGATAGTAGTTATAGTGTGCCCGTTTCGATATGATGTAATATGGATGCAATGCAACAAGTCAGCCTACTTCCTGCTCTTCGTGGGAACAACACAACACCATACCAAACACCATAACTTCGCACGCTTATACTATTCATGTAATCAACCATCGTAATACAGACAGACATTATCATCCAAACGGTTAATGGGTCAATTTTATCTGTTATATGTAAAAAAGTGCTAATTTGATAGTATCATCAGTAGACCTAGTCCAAGAGTATGTTTTCAATTGCTTACAATTGAAGAGCATTGCGTAGCTTACAGTTTTATCATATTGCTTTATTGTGTGATAAAATATTATGATTTAATATAACAATCATATTAAATAATAATAATGCCGCCTTGTGGCCCAATGGTAGTGTAACGGATTCGTGAGTGAGACTCCCGGGTTCGCTTCACGGCGCCGACAAAAATGGTATCCACTGGAGTCACATGGTAGATCTACTAGATCTGAAGGACTCGTAGCTATGTGGTGGCCTGGGAAACCACCACTACTATATTCTCCCGTAAAGGCCACATTCTGACCAACCCTTTACAAGGGAATCCCGTCAATAGGGAAGGCGTCTCGGTATTTAATTTAAAATAAAATGAGGTAATGCATGCGCAACCTAAGATGATCTGACTTCCCAGTATCTCATAGCCACTGCTGCCCAATTCCTATCTCTACCTCCTCGTGGTGGACCCTTGACACCTGAATAAGCTAGTTAGTTAGGATCAAATAAATGATCTTGGCAGCGGAGGTTGTGCGTCAGGCCTACCATGTAAAAACTAACATCCTATCACGAAACCCCCCAGCAAAAACATGACAGTACAACCCAACGATAATACACTTACGGTGCAGGGCGTCAGACACCCAATACCGGTGGTCGTGGGTGCGAAAGCAGGCTCGCGGGTACCGTCATCCAACTACTGCAGTGTCACGGGGGTGCATATACTGGCCCCCGCTGCATATAAAGCTACAGGATACAAATCAAAAGGGGACTTCAGGGGAAGGGGGGGAAGTCAGGAACGTGGAATATTTTAAGCTTGAATAGACCGGGCGCCATTAAAATGCTCCCAGACCAATTGAGCCGTTATCGCATGAGTATTGTTGCTTTACAAGAAATAAGATGAACCGGAAACGGCACATCGAAATATAATGGGTGGACAATCTTTCATAGCGGCAGTAATTCTAAGAAAGCTTTCGGAACCGGCTTTGCAGTCAGTGACAAAATATATTGTCATTGACTTCGAACCTTTTAACGATAAGATAGCTAGACTTAGGATAAAGACTATGTTTTTCATTGTAAGTTTATATCCACGGAAGATAAAGGAGATGACATAAAGGACGCTTTTTATGATAACTTAGAAAGGTTATTAAGAAGGCACCACTCTATTATAAAAACATTTATATTTATATTTTTTCACCACAATAAAATTGTCAAACCGCAAAAAATGACGTAACTTCTGGTGTTATACCGGCTGTGAAAGTATTACGGGTGTGTCCTCTTTATTATAGCTATTATTAAAATATAAATACCTACCCACTATATATTAATAATAATGTTTTCTATTTTGATATGAAACAATTGGATTTGAATTTCCATCAGATGACCATGACATAGTTAACTAATTTACTTGTAATATTAGATGGTTCCATTTAACACTTATTGAATGGTATATTTGTATATTTAATTCAATAGTTGATAAGATCCTACAAATTCACATTATGTGATTATGAGTTCATTCATTTATATAAATTCAGGTGATCCGTAATTAAATATTAATAATTTGTACATTTGATTTGAATTAAAATTTCAATACAAGATATTAATCAATTAAATATGTATCAATCAATCAATGTTGGATTTTAATCTACAGTGGATAATTTACACGATATCTACTTGAAATTATCTACCACGAATATACGCATGGTCTTGAATGGATATTGATAATTTTTTGGCAATGTTTATAATGTTATCCTGAATGATAATATTTTTAATGAGACGATGATTAAATATAGTAACTTTAACTGAAACGTGTTTCGCGTAAGAAGGGATTTCACAACGCGTCTACTTCCTTGTTACGTACAAGTTGTCTGCAGTGCATACTTTATCAGCTTTAGGATTGTCCTAAAAGTAAATTACACCATTGAGAATTATGTATTAAAGATTTAAGATCCGGCAAACAGAACGCGAAATTCATTCACGGCGAACTGTCAATCGGTTGTAATAAATGAAACGCGCGCGGTTTATTTGGTCGGGAATTTATAAAGAAACAGTTTGTTTTAACTGTGTAAAAAATAACAAAAATTGTGAATATATTCAACGACCTTTATAAAGCTACTTAATAATATAATCGCGATAAAAATATTGGGTTTTTGGCACTTATTGTCTTATAATCGATAAGAATATTTTTCGATAATGCAATGGAAATTGGAAGAATTATTTATTCAGAAAAACCCAGTGTTGTGTTAAAAATAAATGTATATTTTTAATATTAAATATTCATATAATTTTAGCGATCATGCATTTATATTTTATTTAAAATTAAAATATTTTATTTCAATTGTTTATAATCAGAAGTCCAGGTAGGTAATAAAGTGCTTTGATGTATTCGAGCTTTGCAACGATTTTCTTTATAATATTTTACTTCATATTCACGGGACAAACCATAAAGTTGAATATAAATTTCATGCTTCATGACTCGAGAGTTACATAGCTCGCAGCTTGAAGAAACCAGCCCCAAGAATTTTGTCAATCGACTCATGTACAAACCTAGTCCAAGTTGGTGTAATGAAATGCTTTAACGTATTCGAGCTCTGCAACGATTTCTTTTATAATATTGCTTTATTCTTTTATGTTAACTCTGTGATATTTATACAAAAAATTATATGATATACAACCAAATTTATTATATTCATGTTAAAAACTATAAAATTTAATACAAATTTAAAAAAATAATATTTTATTTTATTATTAATATTATTATGTTTTAAGATTGTTATATAAATATCCGAAAATTCTAACAAATTAATACATTTTACCGAATAATAAAGCAATACGTGTAATAAAAATGTAAACCGCTCAGTGCTCTACAATTGTGAGCAATTGAAAACCTGTTTATTCACCCCCTTGGCCGAGGTTTGATTATTATTATTAAAACTCTGCTACGAACACCTGTTCATTTCCTGCTACGAACACCTATCATAATGATGTTCTTAGTTTTATTTTAAATATTTTTTTTTGGTATAGTTCTGAAAAGCTTCAATGAGATAGTTTTTAATGAGATTTTGTTAAAATTGTATGTTTATATGTGTGAATGATTTTCAGGTAAGAGGCGTTGGTTTTTCTCGTGTCTCACCGCGACGCTTGGGAAAATTTTGTACCAGGCAAGCAGAGATGTGAGTCGGCTCTTTATTTCGGATCACACCGGACATTTCAGCTGAAAATAGTAGGGATAGATATTGGGATGAGGAATGAGGAAGCAGAGAAGTGAGGAGATGGAGAAGCATGAAGTTTCAGACGCGGAAGTAACAGAAATAGTATCGCTTTAGTGTAACCGGTCCACCTCATCTCAGCTATAATATCTTTGTTCCGAACACCGCATTTACAAAGACATTTGTCATTTCTTTCATTTCATTATTACCAAACATCCTACCACCAGATTTTGATTTAAACTCCTGAAAAATTATTACTATTTATAATTAATGAGTCACAAAAATGGAAAAAGCATACAGAAGGAAACATTATATTTTATACATGGATGAATTGCAAATCGATCTAAAAGATAAGAGCGGGTATTTTCATGTTTTATATCTCTATTAAATCCACCTCGATCTACGGCCACATTATCATTTCATATTCGTATGATGCAATAAATAATAAGGTGATAGATTAAAAGTTTGAAGTCCAAAATGTATCCGTTTGGTAATTTAGGATAATGCTGAAATATATCGATATATATCTGTAGATTCACTTTGTAATTAATACACTTATTGATCTGATTTATATGATAAAAGCCTTAATTTTTGTTTTTATATAATAGTTTTCCCAAAACACTTTCATCTAATTTCAAGCCACTTTTCGTTTTATTATTTATTTATTTATATACGACCGAGAAGATTTTTTGGGAACGTTTTTACAATTTTTTTAGACACAAGCACGTGTTAATTATTACTAGTTACCAATAGAGAGATTTTGCCTGACTTAATAATAATTTTCCTTAAAATACAGGAAATAAGGGTTATTCTGTATGAAGACGATTGATTGGAGTTTTATTATTATTCCCGATCTTCCAGTTACAATAATCGATACCATGACGCCTTCCCTATTGACGGGAAGTCCCTTTATAAGGGGTTGGCCGGCCACCTTGGCCTTTACGGGAGAATATAGTAGAGATGGTTTCCCAGGCCACCACACAGCAATGAGTACTTAAGATCTAGTTTGCTAAGCTAGATCTACCAAGTGACTCCAGTGCCGTGAATCGAACCAGGTCTTCACTCACGAATCCGTTACACTAACCACTGG